>JBAMJV010003613.1:0-34391 GCA_037951105.1 Echinarachnius parma | reverse complement strand
GCATCTACAAATATGTATTACAAATCGCTCTGTATTTAAGTATTATGTTCATCTAAGAATGTAATTTGTCTTTAACTAGTTTCCTCTTTCTGGTTGAATATCTATTCATTACGATCACCTGTTTGGTTTCCATGTGATTCTTTTGTTATCATATCTGACGACGCACACTGAAGCTGTTACTAGGCAGATAAACCTCGTACAAGCAGTCGATCTGTTTGAATATTACGTAACTATGCATTATAGCGCTTTCTGCATGATAGTCCATTTTGTAATGCCATATTATGCCGTTGATTTACAGTCGATTAACTGATCGAGGTTATCCCCGATGTCGTCATATTTTGAAGCACTTGGGCAAGAAAATATAGTAGCGATCTTGACTATCGGAGGAGACATTTTGTCCTTTTATCAATCTGAGTGGACTTTGGGGCCAACAATTGATTTATATTGGGATTACAGTCTTACTAAAGAACATAATGAACATTATTCTAGTATTAACGTGTGTGTGCTGCGCGCGTTCTGTATGAATGAATAAAAACAAAACCAATCATGAAAACATTTTTTTTAATGCAAGTTACAAAAGAAAAGATGAATTGAAAAAAATTAAAACAAAATGAACAAAGAAATGTAATGAACAAAAAATTACGAGAAAAAAAAGTGAAATGAAAGAAAGAAAGCCATAAAAAAAGGGAAAAAATATAACCAACAACATATAGATATTACAAAAACGCAGGACTTCGTTTGGGTGGATTTGATCCGCGAACTTTGAGATCTAAAAACAGACCATCTACCGTTGAACCACGTTCAATTGTTGGGTATGAAACGGAATATTTTCATCTCAACTATAGAGATACAAACATATTGAATAATACAGCAGTTTCCAAGTTACAACGTGCAGCACTATGGCAGCATAACATCAAAGAATGCATGACACGGCATCTCATAGCGTGCGTGTGCTGTGTGGGTGTACTTGTGTTCGTGTGTGTGTGGGGGGAGGGGTGGGTGGGGCGGGGCTGGGTTGCTCAATGTTGCTTTCTATTCATAAGTTGTTAATACTTCTTGGACGGAAAAGAGTAAAATAAAGTTTGTGCTTGATGAAGAGTTGGCTGGAACAGGGTGATGAATCAATTTTAAAATGACCCTACCCCCCCCCCCCCCCCCCCACCCTCCATCCACTTATATATTGAAGTTTGAAGTTTATTAACAAAAACAGTATCATATATATGTACATCAACTGAACATAATTTACAAAACAATTAATCACTGCAATAGATTAGTAAAACGTAATTAATGCTTACATACTATAAAACACATTCATACAAAAGTTAAGATTGTTGCTAAAAGAAAACCAAAAGTTAGCACAAGTGCTAGTCGAGATTGGTTCTCTCTTTTCACTATAGCGATAACGCGTGTATCTCTATATTACAAAATAAGCATTATACTAGATCTTAAGCTAATAACAACAAATCATTTCAAAATGGACCACTGGTAGTCCATATTTTTTTCATATTATTACCTAGATTGAGTATGTCTGTATTAATATAATTTAATGAAGACATTCTGCATTATTTCTGGTTTTTATCTCATAATTCTTACAATGCTTACACAATAGAAAGAACAAACAAGTGTAAGAATTATTTGCAGTTGTGCATTAGGAATGTGTCTTGCCATACCCCCTTATTAACCACCCAAGGGAAACAATAAAATTGGTCTCTGTAGACAGGTGGCCTCTATAGAAAGGTCCATAACATTGTTTTTCTGAACAGGGGGTCACAATTGACGGTCACTACAGGCAGGTTGGCTGCTATATACAGGTGCCACTAAAACAGGTTTGGGGCTATAACTGAATAGGTGGCCACTAAAGACAGGTGCGCAAGTTTTTGTGTGGATCTATTTGATAAATAAGTTGTGAACAATAGCTAATTAATGTCATGTAAAGAAAATCACACATTTAATAAATAGACCAATGAATACAATTCAATAACATTTCAACAAAGGGCCAAATAATAAAATAAAATAACTGCACAATAACACATATTTGTTGAATTGCAAATCATATTTATTTCAATAATGCTCAATCAGAGTAACAATGTACATATATATATACTGTATATACAAACTTCCATATTACATCAATTGTACAAGTCTTTTCATGGTATAAGCATTATACGATAAACTGACCTCTCGATCTTCACCGTATAACTCTTATACGATATTGAGCACTTTGGATCGTATAAGCGTTATACCATATAATGTCCTCTACTCACCGTATAAGCGTTATACAGTGAAGAGAGGCCAGTAGATCGTATAAGCGTTATACCATATTGTTTACATTAAAAATACAAAACATAGCTAACTGCTAACATACAGATAATTTATTTGTTCATCAAATACATTGTGAAGGCCTTACGAAATGAACATCTTGTTTTTTGTTCTCTAATTTTCTGAGGTAAGTAAATGTACCTTGTGTCGTCTTACAAATTATTATATAAAGCTAAATACTATTACTAGCAGAATGCCAGGACTTCACTCACCTGAATTATATAATAATTGTGTATTTAACACAAAAAAAGATACTTTTACTTCCCATTCCTATGCACAAAACGCTGGCATATGTTAAAACAAAATTTCATATGAAATAAAGAAATATAAAAATTTAAAAAAAATCACTTTTCCAATGCGTCTTGAACCTACGACTCTCCATACCGTGATGCAGTTATGCCTTAGACTGAATTGCACCAACCACCGACCCAAGAGCTACTTCTGCTTGCTTGATTGGATTTCAACCCTGAGTAACGTTATCTTTTCTAACTTTGCGTGATAATGCTATCATGAATATTCATTAAGACCGACTCGAAGATCGTTGACAAAAAGCTAGATACATATTCATTATACTAGATCCTTTTTGATGTGGCTGGCGCTATTGATACTCCTCTGAACCAGTACCGCCTATGGACAATGTTTTACGGTATACCACTAACGTTAGGCCATGACAAATAAATGGTTGGATTGGCGTAACCCGCCCGACCCTAAAAATACCGCCGACCCTAACGGTTTTTTCTGATTTAAAAAAAAAAAAAAAAAAAAAAAAAATGCGATATGTGTTATTTGTGTGTTATATGTGTGTTTTTGTGTATTTGTGCGAATCCTGAAAAAAAAAAAAAAAAAAAAAAAACCCTACCTACCTATCCTAATGTTTGGATGCCCGTTACTCCAATCCAACAAATTTTTGTTTGGGCCTTAATGATATAATTCAATGCTAGCAGCCGACACCACATCCGGGCATGCGGAGCGCGCACGCAAACAAATTACGGACACACAAATATTATCATTGTATTGGTTTGATGTTTACTTTTTTGTTGACAGCATTGTTTATTTATCTTATGTTTAATATCCTAAATGTTGTACATTTATTGTTTTGTACAGGATTATAATCCCATTGTGGGAAATGAAAACAATCAATACATTTTAATCGAATTGAACTGAACGTGTACATGTTATCAGCTTAATGTGGTATGCGTTAAGCGATAGCATGTTTTCACTTGATTCACAAGCATAACGCAGTTAAATAGCTTAAATGGATATAGAGTAACATTGTTCAAATCCACAAAACTTTATTAGAAATGTAGCAATTCTCTCATACCTTGTTGTATTCGTATTACCAAAGGAAGCATGGAACATAAATATTTTTCGAATTTCCCTTTCGTTAAACGATATTAACAATTGAAGGGTTCGGATTTGTAACTATTCACTCAAAATTTATAACTGTGAACAAAGTCAGTGCAATGAGTTAGCAAATATCACATGGCATGTTCGCTCATTACTCGGCCTAATAACATATTGCATTTAACGTTAAAATTTCACACAATACTCAGAGGACATATGAAATCACAAAAATACACATACCAACGATTCATCACTTTCTGCACATGCCAACAAAGTTACTAAATCCATGTAATAACAATATGAATTGCTTAAATCTTGCGAGAGCAAAGTGAAGAAATTATATAATTATATAATTACATAATATGTAAACAAACATTTACACAGTTATATCAGTATACTGACACTAACATATAATTTATCTGAGATTATAGAATTATTAACTTTTAAAACACATTGTAATTTTGCGTGTTGATATCCACAACGACAAATTACGATGATTATGTAGGAAGTAACGCTCGACTACAAACCATACTTCTTGAATAGGTATGTATTTAATGTCCTCAAACATAAATTTACAACAAAAAAGTGATGGACTTGTAATTACGAAATAGTAACAAACACATTAAAGGGGTAATTCAGTTTTGGTACAGAGGGCGCAGCACAAAATAATTTTGTTGTGAGATAATGAAAAACTGAGTGTAACATTTAAAGGGGTAGTTCAGTTTTGGTAGAGAGGGCGCTGCACAACACAATGTTTTTGTGAGGTAATGAAATGTCGAATTTGAAAGAACATGCAATTTTAATGGCAGAATAAACTTTATTTGGTCAAAATCGGTTCAGAAATGGTTGAAATACCAATAAATATATCCGATCGTAATACATTTGGGCCCCAAATGTATTCGATGATTAAATTTTGTTTTTTTAAATGCTTACACTTTTTCAAGAATTTTCAAAAGCGGTTTTTAAATAGTTGTTGATGATCTCTCAATTTAATCATTATTTTAACAAAACATCGCATGCATAATTTTGTATGAAAAATGATTGAAACCAATGCTTTTTTAGAGAGCGCCCTCTTGTGTTTTAATGGCTCTTTTTGAATGATAACAGGCTTTTTACTTAGTCGTTTGTAATTTTGTATACCTTTCGAGCATGGTGGAGTAATTATAACTATTAGTTTGTAATGTTACTGTGCATGTTTTGGTTTCCAAAGTTCAGCCTTACCACTGTACTACCCCTTTGTCTTGTCTTGTCTTGTTAATACTGCACAAATCGCCTCTAGACGGTGGCTATAAACGTGCAGGCCTTCATGCAATCAAGGCTATGCACTAGATTTCTGCCTTTTCAAGCAGATTCTTAAATATTGAAGCAGCCGCCGTTTTAATGTTTGACAGCAGTGAATTCCAGAGTGGAATGGTCCGGAGGTACAAGGAAAAACGGTAGCAGTTCTTGCTACTTAAAATTGTATCATAGTTTAAGATGTGGTACAATTTTAATGGCAGAATAAACTTTATCTGATCAAAACCGGTTCAGAAACGGCTGAAATATCAATAAATATATCCGATTGTAATAAATCTGGGGACCAGATTTATTCCATGATTTGTTTAAAAATAAAAATAATAAATGCTTACACTTTTTCAAAAATGTTCAAAATAGGTTTTGAAATAGTTAATCATTATCATTATCAATAATCATTATCTCTATTTAAAGGGACTTAGTAACATTGTGTAAATCCTCAAAATCCAATTGGAATTCTCGCGTTTCCCTCATACCTTGTTGTATTTGTATTAACAGTAAAAGCATGCGACAGATTTCTGTTCTTCAAATTTCCCTTTCGTTAAAAAGATATTTACGATTGAAGTGTTCAGATGTTAAATCATCCATGGGATCGCCAACGCCGTGTACAAAGTGAGTGCAATGAGTGAGTGAATATCACTTTGCATTTTTGCTCATTACTCGGCCATATAATGTCCATTTAACTTGAAGTTTTCACACAACACCAAGTGGATATATAAGATAATAATATACATTGTTTCAACCACTCGTCACTTTTTGCACATGTCAACAAAGTTACTAGATCCCTTTAATCATTATTTCAACAAAACATCACATGCATAATCGTATGAAAAATGGTTGAAACCAATGCTATTTAGAGAGCGCCCTCTTGTATTTTAATGGCTCTTCTTGAATGATAACAGGCTTGTTACTTAGTCGTTTGTAATTTTATATACCTTTCGAGCATGGTGGAGTTATAACTATTAGTTTGTAATGTTATTGTGCAGGTGTTGGTTACTAAAGCTCAGCCTTACCAAAACTGTTCTACCCCTTTAACACATAGATTCTTGAATAAGTATGATTGTTGACTTTAATCCTTCGTGATTGTGTCAGGTTCATAATAGCTTCTAGTTACGAGCAATGAAAAGCTAAGGTGTTTCACGGATGAACCCAACAATAGGGCTTTCTATAGCTCAGCTGGTAGAGCACCGATCTAGCAATCCGGAGGTCTCGTTTCTAATCCTAGATAAACCCTATACTTTGTTAATTTTTCATCTGTAAATTATGATAATACTTTATTTTATTGAACAACTACGAATGCATGTAGTTTGATCCATAGAACAAGAAAAGAACATACATTGCAAGTACACCAAATTAATAAACAACTATTCTTTTGTTATTCTGTATATTGGCCTCATAAATGGTCTACACTTCAACTCAAATACAAAATATCAAAACTGTCTATGTTAGTACCATCTGTAAGTTGATATTGTGACTCTGAGATTATTATTCACATCCATAATCGCGCGCAAATAGTTTTTCATCAAGATTATACACATGTCTTAGTAATATCCCTATATGTATGTTATGGAATAATCATGTAATTCTGAACCATCAAATAGGAAAAGACAAAAAAATACATTGTAAGCTTAGTACACCATATCAATAGACAACTACAACTATGACTAGGTTTATATGAATAGGTATAATGTCTTTAAAGGGATATAGTTATTTTGTGCAAAATCCTCAAAACTTACTTGGTACTCGAGCGGTTCCAACATACATCATTGTATTTGTGTTGCCAATAGATGCATTACAAAGTTGTTCAAATTTCTCTTCCGTTATAAAGATGATTTAAATGATAACATTTATAATTATCTAGTGAATAATTATAACTGTGTGCAATGAGTTATACATAGCTTTGCATTTTCGCTGATTTCTCGGTCATATGACATTCAGTTACCACGTGATTTTCAGACACCACTCAATGGACATATATCAGCTAATAGAAATACACATTTGCCAGTTTTTGCACATTGTAACAAAGTTATTAGATCCATTTAAAAGTATGGTTGATTCATGAAAAATTTAAGTTGGGATAACCTGTATAGGCTGTTGACATGTGCAAAAACTGACATAGGGTAGATACAATAATGTATTCAGTGATCTAACATGTCCAGTAGGTGATCTGGTGATGTGCGAAGATTTCATGGTTAATGACTGTCGTACGTCGACAAGTGATATTCGCTAACTTACGGCACTAACTTTGAACTCAATTGAAATTCTCTTTCAAATCCGAGCACTTCAATCATGAACTTCTCCAAACAAACAAGAAATTCGGAAAACTAAAACCTGCTTGATGCTTCCCCAATCTCTGTGGTTTCTAAATCCATTATTGCGCTCAGTATCCCGATCACGGGAAAACTGTTCGATGAGTCAATCACGCATATGTTTGTACGCACTGTGAGCAATTATTTATGCGACAATTATAGAGCTGTGTATGGCAACAATACGCTCATCGAAAAGACTCAGAGCGAGGCTCTTTTGAGAGCACGCACGGCGTCACGGAGATCGAATACCGTACGAGTACCGCTATAGAGTTCCATAAAAGTTTTGTTGATTTTGACAATGTTTTAAAATCCCTTTTAGTCAAACTGTGTTATTATGTATCTTGGTATCATAAATAGTCTACACATCAACTCAAATACAAATATCAAAACTGGCTATGTTAGGACCATATTCACGTTGTTCTTGTGACTCTGTGATTGTTATACAAATCCAAACATTTCTGAGTAATAAGGAAGTCAAATAATTTTGAAAACAAAGAATCTTAAAACTTACAGATTACATGAAGTTGTACGAATATTTCAGTTTTGGTTAAGGGGGCGCACCGAAAATATTATTGTGTGAGGTAATGAAAAACTAAGTGCAACATTTGAAAGAGCCCCGGGGGGGGGGGTCTGTCCTCATAGAAAGGGGGGAGGGGGTATCATGCGTTACCAAGGACTTGCCAAAAGCACCCTAAACAAGTATTTGCGTTGTGCAAAAAATACACCATAAGTAAGTATGATTGTCGGTAATTTGCTACCCTAAGTAAGTAATCAATTTGTTGTAAAACCCTTAGCAACTTATAATTATTTTTGATACCATAAGCAAGTGTAACCCCCTTAAAATTTGGGTTACTGTATATGCCTCATACATTTTATATTGCTTGCTGCTATAGATCAGCGACGCCTCCCCATCCCCTTTAATAACCGCCCTCTCTTTTCTCTTCATCCATTTCCCCCTCTCTTATAATTTGGGCTTGTTGGCTTTTAAACAGTGGTCATTCCGGTTATAGCCTAGGCTTTAATAGTATAGTGGAAATGACACAATGAGTGCCCCCTCTTGTTACATTATGGACCATTGAGTAATAAGGAACCGTTTGTTTGGCTAGGAAGAAACTCTTTCATGGCCAAGTTTTATTGATGTTAGACCCCTACACTTACTGGTAGGGTACATGTGTATTATTATTTTAAAGGTAGCATACTATGTTTGCTATCTGATGAGATATGAACTTTGTAGTTTAGTGTATTATAATGTACTTTGCTTTATACGTTATTACTTTAAATACATACATGTACACGTACGTTGTGCATGTACTTTTGATATTGTTGCTTATAGTTGCAGAAACACTGATAATTGATTCGATTTTGAAGAGTTGATACAGTAATCTTGATTGTAATATACAAGTGTGTTATGATTAATCTTTATGATAAGTGTATTAAAGGTTGAACACATTTGATGTGAGAATATAGTGGTAAGATTAATGTTGTGTTTTAAAATATTACATTGAAACATTATTGCAACATTGACACCCTAATTTTGGATATATATATATATATATATGTATATTCACTCATGTGGTTTGCCTTGAATGAATTCAGTAGGCACCACACATTCTCTTTAAGTGGCTCTTGCCCTGAGTTCGTGATTTATTTGTTATGTTCATACATGTGCTGGTACATGTAGGTCCATGCCCTTTTAAATGGATTCCTTTGTTCATAGGACTGGTCTACAGCGACCATGGCTCCTATTGAAATCACCCCCCCCCCCCCTTTTTACTATGGTCACCCAAGGGAGTGACCATTGTCCAATGATATTGCCCCTTCTATTAATGTATTAAAGAAGGGACCAATGAGATGAAGTGATACTAACATTAGTTGGGACGATAATTCCTGATTGGTCAGGCATGTTAAATATATTTTTGTGTGTTAAAAAGTTTTGTAGCGTTTAACAAAACTATGTGATTTAGTGGGCTCACTACCATTTGCCTTCTACCTGCCATTGCTCCACTACATGTTTGGACATTCTTTTTAAGTGATGGATTGTGTGCTCTAAAGTTTTAAAAAGGATTTATTTGTTTAAAATCCTTTCTTGTGACTCTATTATATGAAACTCCAGTTTATAGAACTTGATTGATATAGTTTTGGAGTTGAATATTATAACGTTGGTGTGAGGAAAGTGAAGTTAATTCTTATCCTCGAAGCCCGATATAATTGGAGTTGTTAGACATTGATGTCACATGATTATAGTCACTATTTGAGACGATCCCAGAAGAATGAACGAGTGTTGGCTCTTTGGATAGGTAAGCCATATCATTTTGTTTTGTATACATTCAGAATGTGTGAATGTGTTTGTTGGGAAGTAATATGAATAACTATATGCATTATGTCTATTTAATTGCATGTAGAATAAGTCTTGTATAATTTACTTTCAATGAAGTGTTAGTCAAGAATTCCAATATACATACAATTCTTGTTTGATAACTCTTGTTTGGAGTGAATGTTTGATGAGAGTCATAACTTTAATAGATTATGTCTGACGAGCATTTAGATTTGTGTACAGATGTATATGTGAACTTGATTGTTTCACGAAAATTGTGCTATGAATGTGTTAGGCTGAATAAGCAAATTAAAGCTGCTTATTATACTGTAAATAGAGTGATTTTCATTAGAATTGGCGCACTTTAAGGCTTGACCCGATACTGAGGTCATGGATTATTATGTCGGGAAACACCCCTTGTGCTATAAATAGTTTTGATGCCCATTACAGGGCTGAGGGAGTAAGTCATAATATGCAGACTGAGTTGGATGGATGCGAATGATGATATTATGTTTACTAACACCCTATTTATAGTGTACATGGTCACTGGTACAGTTTATTCCAGGAGAGTTGAGCTGCGCGTGGATGCACTATTTAATCCAAATTGCGATATAGATGATAGCACTATATATATTATAGTGATTATTAGAATAATAATGATACGATTATTATTCCTGTCTTAAAGTTGATCTTTTTGCGGAACTCCGAATCAAGTAATGCTGTTCAGGTCGCTCAGATAACCACAAGCTCACTATTTGTGTTGCGGCTGCATTACGGGCTTATAATGTGATTGACACTAAAACTTTGTTGGATGGAATGTATTCTGACCATATAGACTATTGCATGCGTTATTATATATTTACTAACATTATGTTGTTCTTGATAATTAAATAAGATAAAAAGCCAAATTGGGATTACTTTTTATTGAGAAAACCTATAGGGTTTAAATGCTAAATGATTGCATTAAATATCTCGATAGATTATGTACTGTAGTTATAATTTATTATGTTGTATTGTACTAGAGAAAGCTTTGCATTTTATTTCTTTTGTATAGCCCATCTTTAACGATGCAGACATCAGACTGGGTCTGATATACTTCACTTCGGCTGCGCGACGTTTGCAACCATCTCTTCTTTTCTACAGTCAAGTTTACCTTCCAGCTACGAATAGCGCGGAACGATATATACAGAACTTTAATATTAGAATCGCGATAAACTTTAATTTTAGATAATAAGCTTTAAATGCCGGCTTTAGGATAATTATAATTAAGTACGTAGTTTGTTTAAAGGAACCAAGTATAGTATTGAGTTTTAGCATATATGTTTATATGCATATGAATTATTGTGTGTGTGATCATTGATTGTGATCATATTATTTTGAATTGCCTTAATTGACAACGAGCTAATAAAGGCATTGCCGGATTATTTCTTTAAGACTTGATCCAAAGTGTAATTTTTTTATTTATGAACCTGGGACGTGTGACATACGGGTTACATAAGTAATACTATTTTGCTTTCCTTGCATGAGGCCCTTGATCAAGCATAATGTAAATAAGTTGTTTTTCCAACCTATGAGCACGATATGGAACAGCCCTGGAACCCGGGCCAGGAACAGCCATGAAACTTCACACCAATCAACATCCATTTAATAATTACTCCACAAAGACAGTTCTTATAAGTGTAATTTTCTTTACTTTGATTTAATTATATTCAGTTAAGATATCAAACTGCACACTTCCATTGATTTCATGTACAATTTTCATGAACACTTATACAGAACAACATTAAAAGGTTTGATAATTATCACAATTTAACTAATAGAAAATAACAACTAAATCTATAACTCTTGAATACTAATGTAAGTAATCAATCTAAAATCTAAAATCTTTGCTGCAATATTAAAAGGAAGCATTACTCCATGTAGACAGTTCTAAAGTATTATTATCCTTCTTTTTGATTTAATTATATTCAGTTAAGATATCAAACTGCACACTTCCATTGATTTCATGTACAATTGTCATGAACACTTTTATAGAACAACATTAAAAGGTTTGATAATTATCACAATTTAACTAATAGAAAACAACCACTAAATCTATAACACTTGAATACTAATTTAAGTAATCAATTTAAAATCGAAAATCTTTGCTGAAATCTTAAAAGGAAACATTACTCCATATAGACAGTTCTAAACTATTATTATCCTTCCTTTTGATTTAATTATATTCAGTTAAGATATCAAACTGCACACTTCCATTGATTTCATGTACAATTGTCATGAACACTTAATACAGAACAACATTAAAAGGTTTGGTAATTATCACAATTTAACTAATATAAAACAACAAAAACTAAATCTACTTGAGTTATGTATTATAACTATAACACTTGAATACGTATTTAAAGGGGTAGTTGAGTATTGGTCAAACTTAACTTTAGTAACCAAAACCTGCACGATTACAGTACAAACTAATAGTTATTACTTCACCATGCTCGAAAAGTATACACAATTACAAACCACAAAATAAAACCCCCGTTATCATTCAAAAAGAGCCGTTACAACTCGAAGTGTCAAATTAACGCCAGCGCGAAGAACTAGCGTTCTAGGTCCTAATACGGGACTGTAGTGCAGTGCGCGGTAATAGTACGTGTAGTATGTACATGTATTGCAATACTCAACGCTCCAATACTCAACGCTCCCTTTAAGTAATCAATCTAAAATCTAAAATCTTTGCTGCAATCTTGAAAGGAACCATTACTCCATATTGACAGTTCTAAAGTATTATTATCCTTCCTTTTGATTTAATTCTATTAAGTTAAGATATCAAACTGCACACTTCAATTGATTTCATGTACAATTGTCATGAACACTTACAGAACGAAATCAAAAGTTGTGATAATTACCACAATTGAACTAATAGAAAACAACAACTAAATATGCAACAAATATGTGTGCTATTGCACTTGAACTTATATGGGCAATTAATCTAAACCCCGGGATCTAAACTCGTTGCTGCAATCTTAAAAGAAATTATTCAAAGAATATTTATTTCGAGTTACTGTAGTCATAGCATTTGTGATGAAATGAAAATAGATGGGGCTGATGGGAATATGAACAGAGTACGAGTTAGGTTCGAAAGCTACAACGAAGATCTGAATAAAGTTGACAGGAATATTGAGTTGTTTTACCATGTTTATCCACGATAGATCGCGTTCATGTTAATGAGATAGATATCCAGGGATCGAAACACTGGGATAAATCCAGGGGCTGTCTTTGCGAACGTGTGCGATGTTTTGGACTGGGATTTGGTGGATATTTCAGCTCAAAACGGTTACTAAAACTTGTTCTAGTGTTGAATGAACCCTAAGTACGTAAGCTGAATTTTTAAGACCCTAAATGCGTAACTCATTAGTTTAAAAAAGATACCCTTTTTCCTGATTTTTTGTGATTTTGAGACCCTATTCACTATACGTACGTAACGTGCCTGATCGTAAAAAACACCTTTTTTACGTGAATTCTTGGTCACGCATGATAGCCCCTTTCTATGAGGACAGACCCCCCCCCCCCCCACCCCCCGGGGAAAGAGCACACAAGTTCGATACAAATTGTTCAGATACAACTTACATAATAATGAAGAGCTTATTTCCAAAAGGGGCTATATCCACTTTTTCAATTTCGGAGAAAATCAGGTTTCTTTGTCAAACTTTGTACACGTGCCTATGGGAATATGAAAATTGAACGTTCCATATTTTGATTATGATCTCGTAATTCGTCCTAAAATTCAGATTTCTAGATAGCTACGTAGCTTATGAATGCGGTGATATCGTTAAATCATTTTTTATGGAAAGTGGATATAGCCCCTTTTGGAATTAAGCTCTTCATATCAATGAGCATATGCTATTGGGATACTATTATATTTTTGAGATCAACTGTATTCAATGATTTCAGAAAATATTTGTAAATTATTCATATTGCCGAATATATATAGCAAAATGCTTTACAACTTCAACTTTACAACATCTCTCTAATACATGATTATTCTAACAAACCAGCACGTTTACAAAATGTAAGGAATTTGTTGACGGCTGCTTTTTGCGGAATGAAAAGAAAAAAACCTTTAAGTTAACCATGTATGTGTTTTACTACCATTCGTGCATCATGGAGTTATACATGTTACGTTTGACCAAAATTGTATTATTATTGAAAGTTATATATAATATTTCATAATTTGATGTGCACATTTATAATTATGAAATTGATCGACCAAAGACGAAATCGAAATCAACATTGGCACATTTCAAGTTTCTCGAGACGAAATTGAAGAACAAATGTATAAAATTGAATGAAAAAATTGTGAAAATGGACGGGAAAACCTATACTTCCTACGTGGTAAATGTTAAAAGTATACAATTATCGCTAAACACTGTTAAAACGCGGTGTAAACAAATTCAACAACTTTACACAACCCCTTCTTTCTACAACTAATCATGCTACACTTAAAGTTGTATAAAGAGATTCAAGAACCATTTTCACACAGCGTTATAATAGTGTATGCTGCTACTTAGGTATTGACTTTTCATCGAGCTAAAGCGTATACCGTTTAGTAAATAAACTTGAAACTTGAACCAATATTCACGATTTTACTTGATTTCTAGGAGTATGCAAATTAAGTAAATAATGTAATTATGCTAATTGTATGCATCACCAACAGTTGCCAAGGTGGCAACTTAGCTGAAACATTTAAAATATATATTACAACATGATTATGCAATAATACAACATACTTATTGCTTAATAGAGGCTGTAGCCCCTGTAAATTAATAACATACATATGCAAATTAGCGGCAGCCATCATGAATTGCAGGGTGTTGCTCATATGGCACATGCAAATGAGCACCGGAATACGATTCCTTACCCCCAAATACCCTATAATAATTGTTGTATCAATTTGTACTATTTTTATAGAGAAATTGACCTCTGAACTTATTTTAAAAATATGCGAATTAGCTAATTATATTTGGAATGCTCATAACAAAATTGCACAAGGTTGCCAATTGTTTTACCAAGTTGGCAACCTCGGTGAATTTTCTATAGAAACCATTCAGAACATGAATAATACAATAACATGTCCAGGTCCTCGAAATATATGCGGGAGTACGGATGCCAATGGCTCGTAATCATCACATCCTGTTTAGTTTTCTCTGTTGTCAGGAAATAAAAAGAGAAAGAGAAATTTCTTTCAATCAGAATCCAATTAAACATAGATATTGAAAATGGTATTGAAGTTTTAACATCATGATGGCAAATTTAAGTGTGACTAAACAGTGAGTAATACAAATGTATAAGTACAGCGGACGTACATGTATAACACGGGTAAACGTTGGGATTGCGTATAGCGTATACTTATTTGTGGCAAAATATGGAGGCGGCGCGGCGTTCACGATCGAGGCCAATTAAAGGGTGACTAAATTTCAGATTAATGCATATAGACTTTTGTTGATCTGTAATAATTTATACATCACATATCTTTTGACTATTTGATGTACATTTTTGTCATATTTTTCTATTATTTTGATTCTACCTGCTAAGCTTAACCCCTAAGAAAACCGTCCAGAAGTAAATGACTACATTGTGACATCATAATGCCATTCAGCCATCAGTCAGCTAGATGAACAAAAGACATTGGTATGTCCCTGACCACCTGTTCACAATATCATTGCAAATTTATACAATGCCCACTCACCATAAAAGAAGGGTTTCAATGAAAACATCCAATGCTCATGCAATAAGGTACTCAGTGGGTGAGAACATATCTTTTGTTCATGTTTATCTAGCTGACTGATGGTTGAATGGCATTATGATGACACAAAAGTCAATTGCTTCTGAATGTTTTTTTTAGGGGTGGAGCTTAGCAGGTAGAATACAAATAATAGAACAAATGATATAAGAAATATGACACAAATGTACATCAAATAGTAAACAATATGTGATGTATTCATTATTACAGATCAACGAAAGTCAACATGCATTTCTAATTCTAAGTTACCCTGTAATGGGCAATGTGATGGCGCTATGTAAACAGGGCATCGAAGCGTGAGGGTGGTGTAGATGCTTTTTCAAACGTGAGGAGTGGATATGACCAGAGTCTGAAGACGTTGTGGAGGGGGGGGGGGGGGGGGGGGGGTGAGGGGGTACAAGGGCGCAAACCAGTTATGTGACTGTAAAGATCTTTTATCCATGCATCTGTGCATGTATTATACTTACTCGTAAGTAGGGTTCTGGTGGGTGCTTTTGTCTTCAACATCCTTTGGGTAAGCACTGCAAATATAATAATCGTCAAAATGAAATCTTCTAATACGAAAATCACACTAATTTGTATAGAATGGGTGAAATGCATGGCTCTTAAAGTGATCTATTAACATTGTCAATATTGTCAAGGCTAATCATTCTTAGGACTTCACATACCTAATTGTAATGCTGAATCTCTCTTTCGTTATAAAGAAACATATCATGATTCAGATTTGAGGGTCTCTTGTGGAGACTTACAACTGTGTACACAGTAAGTGCAGTAAGTTAGGAAATTCAACGTTGCATTTTTGCTCATTACTCGGTCATATGACATTATTTACCATATAATTTGTTCACACATCACTCCATGGATATATCGGATCACACATACAGTATACATGTTAAATCCATCATTCATCAGTTATTGCACACGTCAAAAAAGTAATTAGATCCCTTTAGGTTAACAAAAATAACATCCACTTAAAAAACCCACACTTGTTTCGGTTTTTGCGACCTGCATAATGGTGTGGGAGGACATATTATTTCATACAATACTTAGGATCCGTTGTTAACATAATTATGATATTTGCAGCGTATTTAAAATATTTACAGAAGTAAATTCTAAGTATATCTTTACAAGAATAATTTATTACACTATAAAGATGGATCAGATGGATCAGATATTAGGCGCTATACAAATCGAGTATATTATTATTAGGAAAATAACTGTATGCACAAAGTTTAGCTCAGTCTTGTTGTATGAAAAGTAACATGTAAAGAGATGAGATAATTATCAATTTTATTAGGCGCTATATAAATCGAGTATATTATTATTATTATTAAATAATCATTTTCTTTCTCTATATGACTTGTACTAACGTAATGCAAAATTGTCATGGTATTCCTTTCTGTATTCATCTTTATATATTTGTGTAATTTTGGTAATGTTATTTCAATGTACATGTAAATGGATGAAGGTCCGTCGTCAAATATGTACATGTAAATGGATGAAGGTCCGTCGTCAAATATTGCTGTACTCTAATAAACCCAACATGGGTGGTTAAAGATAACGTTGAGTATTGGTCAAACTTAACTTTAGTAACCAAAACCTGCACGATTACGGTACAAACTAATAGTTATAACTTCACCATGCTCGAAAAGTATACACAATTACAAACGACAAAGTAAAAACCCTGTTATCATTCAAAAAGAGCCGTTACAACTCGAAGTGTCAAATTAACTCTAGACAACGCCAGCGCGAAGCACTAGCGTTCTAAGTCCTAATACGGGACTGTAGTGCAGTGCGCGGTAATAGTACGTATAGTATGTATCGCAAGCCCCGTTCGTTCGCCTTTCGTTCGGAGTCGCGCTAACACACGGGGAGAAGTCCATGAGGCGCATATATCACAGATTTTTTGCGGAATGGAGGGAAAAATCATAATTTTAATCCACCCGATAGTTGGATCACATATTGGAGAGTGAATTGCTGGTAAGTACCGTATCATATGTATAGTTTTAAGCACAATTAGCGTGCACAAAAATATTTAGTTTCAGTTCTCTATTAGGAAGACCTAGATAGCTAGCGCCTCGCGCTAGCGTTCTCTAAAAAGTGATACCCGGACGTCAACCACTTTTATATAATATTTTGAAAGCAAATTGCACAACAATGAGAGCATTTTAATGGGAATTATCATTATTTCCCATGTTTTTGTTCGATGATCTTTCATATGGAATTGAAATCAACCAAATCCGTTACAATTAATTTTGGGGGCACTTTGGAAATTACCAATACTCAAGGTTACCTTTAAGTGAACACAATTTCAAACGTTCAGAACTTGCAAGCTTCAAGCCCAACCCACTGATACGAATTTCACACTTTTGTGAAATAAATTGGTAAAAATCATGAACATCAACATTGGCGGCATCGAAAAAGAACAGTATACACCATAAAGAAAAAAACTATCTTTGCATGATTCTCTGAAAAATGTCTTGTTTTTAAAGGTTCATTCCGAAAACAACACGATTTTGCCCAAATATGAGGCGGTTCCGCCTGAAAATAACGTTATGCTGCCTCAAATGACAAGACTTTGCACAAATGTAACTTGAGTTTGCACAAAATTATTATGACATGGATTTGCGCGATTATTTGGTTGTGCCCGTATATGACATGATTTTTGCCCGATATAAACCGAACATAAAATTAACTTACCCACTAACCAATCTCATAAAACTCCTCATAACCAATACTTGTTTCAAGATTTCGTCTAAAAAGTTAATATGGTAGTTAGAATATAATTGTTTAAAATAAGCGGTAACCATCACTTCATGGTTGAGTAATCATGGTTATAGTCATATTTCAAAATTCGCAAACGTTACATCATTGATGCAGTTCATTGCAGAAATTAAGAAATATAGAATTGTACTGTTTTACAATCATGATAAATGTATTTAAAATCATTAAACAATCAAAATGGATGGAATTCTAAACAACAAATGTTTCACAAATCATAATCAATGCATCCATCCACATGTGATGTTTCACACCAATGTACAGGTATGCGTATTAAGTTCTTGTGACTTTTGAAATCGGGTCATTTTGTCTTCAATCTGTACTCATTCAGCCATGAGGTGATGGTTACCGCTTATTTTTTTAATATAGTTATCCTAACTACCACACAACATTTTAGCAAGACGAAATCTTGAAACAATTATTGGTTATGAAATCGAGGGGATTTGTAACTTTATGTGTTCGGTTTATTATGGTTTTGCCCGAATATGTAATGCTTTGTGCCCGAATATGACCGTCTTCAAAACGGCCAGGGGCCTACAGCCCCTGGTCCCCATGGTCCCCTCCCCCGCCTCCTACAAATATGGTATACATACCCGAATGTATAGGACTCTGTCCGGCAGCAAATCCTGATAACCAACGCGATGAACAAGATCACCAAGCAAGCTCCCGCGAGTGCAATTAGACAGATCGCGTAAATCGGTAAAGCTGAAATAAAGGGAATAGGTTAAATGATTTAAGGGAAAGATATACAGTTTTGGTAAAACTGGTTTTTAGTTACCAATACTAGTCAACAAAACAAAACATAATTACTAATGGCTAAGTTAAAGGGCTGTTTTGGTCAAAAAGCAGCCGTTAACACAAGAGGACGCCCTTTAGACCCTGGAATTCTGTTACTTTTTTATCAAAATGTAAATCTGATGTTTAGTTAAAATAATTATTCAATTATGATATCATCAAAAACAGTTTTAAAGCAACTTTTTTTCTCGAAAATGTGTAGAATATATTGATATTTTCTTAAAGGGATAGTTGAGTTTTGGTAGAGAGGGCGCTAGACTACTTTTTTTTGTTTGTGAGGTAATGAAAAACTGAGTGTAAAATTTGAAAGAGCATAATATTTAAATAATAAAATCATCTTTGTTTGATCAAAATCGCTTCAGAGACGGCTGAAATATCCATAAATATAACAATTTGTAATAAACCTGGGGCCCCAGGTTTATTAG
Source organism: Echinarachnius parma (assembly GCA_037951105.1). Taxonomy (NCBI): domain Eukaryota; kingdom Metazoa; phylum Echinodermata; class Echinoidea; order Clypeasteroida; family Echinarachniidae; genus Echinarachnius; species Echinarachnius parma. Next base: position 15,014 of record JBAMJV010003613.1, on the reverse strand, counting down.
AGAATTTTGAACCAGCCGTTAAAAATTCAAAAAATTGCTTCCTCTTTTCAAAAAGTTACAAAATATGTATTTAAATAGTTGTTGGTTATTTCTCTATCTAATCAGTATTTCAACAAAGCATCACATGCACAATATTTTATTCAAAATGGTTGAAACCGATGAGTGTTTAGAGAGCGCCCTCTTACGTTTTAATGGCTCTTTTTGAATGATAACATGATCTTAACTACGTCATTTGTAATGTTGTGTTCCTTTCTAGTTATAACTATTAGTTTGTAATGTAATGATGCAGGTTTTGGTTACTAAAATTCAGTTTCACCAAAACTGTACTCTCCTTACCAGAACTCAACTATCCCTTTAAATCATTAATTATATACTTTAAAGGGATAGCCCCTCTTTTGCAAGCCAAATTTCAAAAGTTGCGAGATTATTGTCTCATATGAAAGAAAATGTCATTTAATAGCATGCTTGAACAAATTAGGGCTTGAAATCTCTTTTTCGTTGAGTTATATAGAGCTAAAACTAACAAACCATCGTCCAACGGTTAATTGTGCACTATACGTATATTCACCCATTGAGGAAGTTCGTACACGTATTTCTCAGAGTACCACACCGCTATGCGTGACCCCTACGTGACCCGCGCATATATACCAATGGATGACCGAATACTGTACAAAATAACCAAACCTCGCTTTAACTGACTACATGCTATTATATATTCTTAATTTTTGAGATTTTTTTCCGTGACATACTTTTACAAATGCCGGCTTCACAATACCTTTACAAGAATAAGTACAATATTATTGTAATATTATGCTAAATCAGTTAAACTCTTTTCTTGACCGATATATAGTTTGATGGAGGGACGCATTCGTTTTTCATTCGTAGAATCCAAATTACATGGCCGTTCGATCTGATATGTTGTGTGTGTGTTACATTCATCCTCATCCGTCAACTGGAAACTGTTCAGACGTTTTGTAAAAGAGGGACTGTCCCTTTAATATTTATTGATATTCCAGCTGTTTCTGAACAGATTTTAATCAAACAAAGTTAATTATGCCTTACAAAATGTGCGATTTGTTATTTATACGCTGATTTTGTCATTGCCTTACAAAAAATATTTTTTTGAAGCGCCCACTAAACCAATTGTACTACCCCATTAATAAATGTGAATACAAAGTAAATTGATCATTATTTTATAGAAGATTTGGGCGAGAATTAATTAAAACAATATTTATAAACGAAACGTAATCATGAATGGAAATATTATATTCCTATTTTCAACCTTCCATACCCGAATATATATATATATATATTACCGATTCCGTGCAATATATATATATATATATATATATTTTTTTTATAAACAATGCTTTTCATACATGTTTAAACTCATTGGTTTCAAATGTCAACCACATTACGGTTGTTTATAGGGTTTGCATTCGGTCAATTGATGACAACCAAAATAAACACTGATAACATAAACGTGTTCCGTCTTAGGCTAGAGTCGATCCCAATGGAACAGAAACCGTTAAGGGAGGGACACAAATTGCAAAACACTTTCGAAGTGGTACAAGCTAGTAAAAAAAAAAAAAAAAAATGTTGTATTGCGTTCTTCATTTATTTTCACCACAGTCTGGATAATGAGGAGAAAACAATTTAAAGGGTGCAGTCATAAAATGTTATGACACAAAGGGCCAGTGGCAGAAGGAGTTGCAATCGATTGTACATAGTCAGATTATGTGACTGAATGCTCAAATCTGATTTGTTCAAATTTTCATATTTCCTGACTTGCAATTAATTGCAACTTTACAATCGATTGCAACTCGCTGATACGACAATCCGACACGGCAGTCGACTTCAAATACGACAAATCGACGCGCCATATACTGTATATGACACAAAGTTACCGATTCCGTGCAATCTCTGTGACAGCCGGCTACACTGGTTGGTGTCGTGTCGGTGTTGTGTCGGGTGTTGTGTCGGATGTCGTGTCGTCGTGTTGTGTCATCTTTTAATGTGAAGATGCCTTTAGAACGATGATCCCCAAATAGGGTGAGCATACTAAATACTTTATTAGTATATTTTAAACTTGAAGTCTTACGTAATCCCGGAGTCGGTGTGGCCAAGGGTGGGAAAGTACTTCCCGGTTGACACTTGGGGATTTCCCCATCGCTCCACGTGCCGTCTGATTGGCAGGTAAGCGTGACCTCGTGACCCAAGTCGTAGCCTACGTCACAGCTGAAGTTGGCCACGCCTCCTTCGCTGAACCTGGACACGACCACGCCCCCATTTGAAAGTGGCGGTAAAGAGGGGCAGGATACTGCAATAATGGTTGAAATTAGATACGCATAATAAACATGTATCAATATATGATTTGACCTTTTAAATGGATCTTGTAACTCTGTTGACATGTGCAAAAAGTGATGAATGGTTGATACAATGTATATTGTTGTTATATGATATGTCCACTGGGTATTGTGTGAACATTTCAAGTTAAATGGACGTTATATGGCCGAGTAATGAGCAAAAATGGAAAGTGATATTTACTACCTCATTGCACTTACGTTGTACACGGTTGTGACTATCCAGTGGATGGTTAGAAATCCGAAAACTTTTATCGTAATTATCATTTTAACGAAAGGGAGATTCGAAAAACCGAAACCTGCCCCATGCGCGAATACAACAAGGTATGAGGGAACCGTTATAATTCCAATTGGATTTTGACGATTTGGACAATATTGTTACTAGATCCCTATAAGAGATTTTAATTTTTACAAATATAAAAGCATGTAAATGAGGGGTTTGGCAATATTGTGATCTGTAAATGACCCAGCTTTTTAGGTAGGACACTCCCCATTTGCTATGCCGAGATACGACCATGCACGCTCCCATTCGTACTTGATTAAAGGGATCTCGTAACCCTTTTGACATAGGCAAAAAGTGATTAATGGTTGATAAAATGAAGTACGTTTGTGATCTGATATGTCCAGCGTCCACTGAGTGATGTGTGAAAATGACACTTTAAATGGATATTATATGGCCGAGTAATCATGAGCGAAAATGGAAAGTGATAGTCGCGATCTCGTTGCACTAACAATTATAACTTTTAAGTGGATAATTACAAGTTCGTACCCTTCAATCGTAAATATCTTTTTAACAAAAGTGAAATTCAAAAAACCGAAACCTGTTCCATGCTTATATTGGTAATACGAATACAATAATGTATGATAGAACCCCTATATAGTTCTAAGTAAGTTTTGTGGATTTGGACAATGTTAACTTAAACCAGAATATATTGTAATATTAAGACATGGACATGCAAAGTAGGGACATTCAATTTAAACATGTCTTCACTCTTCACACGTATTTGCTTTGTTGTTGGGTAAGCCTAAAATAAAGGGGACCTCCACGCCAAAAAAACAAAACAGGCTTATATGTTCTGGCACTGTTGTTTGATATCGAATAGATGTCTAATACTTTCCAAAGTGTGGTGCTATTCATTAACAATACAAATAATCACCAACACTAACCATGCTTACGGAACCAACAGGGCCTCATGGTTCCATATGCGCCAAACGTCTGCGAGTGCACCAATTCTATACTCACGCGTGCGTTTGGATTATCGCAGAAGACGCGTACGTCCTAGACAATATACATTCTTCTTCTGCAGACCTGTGAACACAGGTACTTTAGTAATGTAATGAGTTTTTCAATTATATAATTTGTCTGGAAACAAATTTTGTCTGAACTTGTTGGTGGAATGGACTTCTACCTTTTATTTATTTACGATACCAAGGCCCCGTTGCAGAAAGAGTTGCAATCGATTGTAAAGTTGCAATTAATTGTACATAGTCAGATCATGTAACATGATTGTTCAAATGATTGGTTCAAATGTGTATATGTTCTGACTTGCAATCAATTGCAACTCCTTATGCAACAGGGCCCAGATCCGACAATCCGACACGGCAGTCTACATCAAACACGACAAATCGACGTGCCATACCGTAAATGTTTGAATAGAAGCGCTATGGTACATGGCTCTGTAAAATAGCGTCATCTGAGTCCAAAAGTATGAAGTTTCCCGAGACGTTGAACGCAATTTAAATGTGAATGATAATGAATATTGATGATGAATAATGACTACTAAATGTAAGTTGGTTTACAGGTAGCTTGCGATTGAAATAAACGATTGTATCAAAAATGGTATTATATAACAGATTACTGATTCAAATTCCTTAATAGATGTTCAAAGCCACCACTTTCAACAAAGGCTAATTTAAATGGGGCCTATAGACCTCTCTTGCAGGTGGGAAAACATTTACGTTCCGAGTAAAATTTGCATTGGGAGGTATACATGAGATTAGTGTTTCGCATCCACACTTTCCGTGATTTAAGTATTTATGGAGAAAATAGTCAGCCTCCATAAAATTGATTATCAGCTCCGTCACTAAATTTCCTAGACTCCTTGATTTTCTAAAATGAGAATTGCGGACAACAAATATTTACATCGGATATGAAAACATTATAGGTGAAACTTAAATGTGCTAATAATATCATACCGCATTTCGATCTTTGTAAAATTTGATCTATGTACATACAAAAATGATGTCTAGGTTAGGGTTAGGGTTTGTTTTTGTCGAGCCCACCGTAGGTGGAGGGAGACTAAGGGATTCAAATTGCGTCCGTCCGTCCGTCTGGTTGTCCGTCCGTCTGTCCGTGACGCTTACGAAAATTTGAATAACTTTCCAACCCCGCATCTGTTTGTAACCAAACTTGATTGGTAGATGCCCTACATTGGCCTCCATGATATTCTGGGGTCAAAGGTCACATAAGTAGGTCAAAGGTCAAGTGAGGTCAAGTGCGCGCAAGTGGGCGAGACACTTTACGGCTATCGCCTTGTTTGGATTGTTTTTGTTAAGAATGGTATAATGATCAATTATTATTAGTGCATTTTTATATTCATATGAATTTTCCCAGTTGAGCATAGGGATACTCATCTTCGAGAAGGCATGCCCTTAGTACAGGAATATAAGAAATAACAACAAAACACTGTTTATATTCATGCAATAACGTTAAGACTGGAGGCACAATAGTATCACGAACGTGTCTTTCTTGAATTCCATCCATGATTATACAATATCATGGATTCTTGAATAAAGGCTGTTAATGGCAACAATTGATGCTTGCCCGCTCTCCATTCAGCTTGCCTGGCGGAATAGCAGCTGACTGGTGCAAAATTTGGTCTTTCAATGATTAACAAAAGACAAGCAATGATTCGCTAAGTACTTATTCACGATCCCATTGTATGACAATAGATGGAATAGAATTTCCCCCTGCTTGAATATCAAGTTAAAGGGTACCACCACCCAAAAATAATAATCTTTTTATAGAAAGGTAACATCTTTAGTATTCCATTCCTTCAATAAGTTCACAAAAATATGTTTTCAGAAAAAATATATAATTGGAAAACGCATCACCATTCTCAGCCATGCGGTCTGAATGCGCAGACTATTATGCGAGCAGAGCCAGCGGCGCTCTATGCAGAGTGAACGAATCATCCGGGATTCTATTGACGTGCACGTGAATTGCATTGGCGCACTCGCAAATGCCTGGCCCGTGTGGAACCACGAGATAGCCGTGGTTCCGTAAGTGGTGGAAATTAATTGCTTTGTTTATGAATTACACAACCCTTTGAAAAATGTTGGGTATCTATTTGATATCACAAAACGGTACCAAAACATATAATAATGTGTTGTCCTTTGCCTGGTGGTCCCCTTTAAATCGGACATCATTGAATTTCTTTCGTTAATCGTTGACAGAATACATTCTGCACCGTCAGCTGCTATTTCTTCAAGCAAGCTGAATGTATGTCGGGCAAGCATCAATGGTTGCCAAGAACAACCTTTATTTACGATTCATTTAAGGTATCATCATATGGAATAAAAGAAAGAAACATTCGCGATTCTAGTAAACGATTCGCTCGTTTTTGTTTTCTATATACTGAGCTGAGGGCACGACTTCTCGATGATGATTATCCCTATATTCAACTCTGGGGATTCATCTAAATATACTGTTACATAGTAATTGAATTAATATCGGGTGTTGATATTCTATTGTCTGCATGGAGTCTAAATCTCCTTAAAGACCTAAAAAATGTAACATTGAATTTTATATACATTAAGATGTTGACTTAATTTATATATGACTCTTGTTGATGAGACCCATCATAATATCCAATGTGTTATTGTTTGCCATTCATTTGAAATTTCATTTTTAAAATGTCTCACCCTCTTGCTACTATCTATTTTCTTCATAAACACTCAGACCAAGGGAAGTGCGAATGCGAAAAGCAATACAAGTATATACTTCCCTATGAGCACGTAAAGCGAAACATTGTTTTTTCCACAATCATGCAGTAAAGATAATAGTCCCGATACAAGACTTAGCCTTTGTTAATAGTGGTGGCTTAAAACAGCATTATAGTAAGGAATTCGAATCAGTAATCGCTTATATAATACCCTTTTTGATACAATCGTTTATTTAAATCGCAAGCTTCCTGTAAACCAACTTACATTTAGTAGTCATTATTCATCATCAATATTCATTATCATTCACATTTAAATTGCGTTCAACGTCTCGGGAAACTTCCTACTTTTGGACTCAGCTGACGCTATTTTAAAGACAACGTACAGAGCCATGTACCATAGCGCTTCTATTCAAACATTTACGGTATGACACAAATTTATCGATGTTGTGCAATCTCTACACCATAGGCGTACCCAGGATTTGTTTCAAGGGGGGGGGGGGTGTTATTCCGTCGCCAAAAAAAATCGAGGCCGAGGGTGTCCGTGACCATTGGTTATGATGGTCGAGACCGATAAAAAGTAGACTTGAGACCCGTACAAAGTGGACCCGAGACCGGTAAAGAAGTGTACCCGAGACCGACAAAAGCTAAAGGGGGTGTTTGAACCCCCCCCCCCCCCTCCCCCCCCCAAAAACAAAAAACACAGGCATTTTCCGTTAGAGGGGGGTGTTTGAACCCCCACCCCCCCCCCCCCCCCCCCCCCCTCCTGTGGATGCCTATGCTCTACACTATGAGGGCTGGCTACACTGACTTGGTGTCATGTCAGGTGTTGAGTCGGATGCATGTCGTCGCGTTGTGTGATCTTCTAATGTGAAGATGCCTTTGGAAAGATGAACCCCAAATTAGGTGAGCATAGTAAATATTTATTAGTATATTTTGAACTTGTTAAAAAGTCTTACGTAATTCCGGTTGACACTCAGGGATTTCCCCATCGCTCCACGTGCCGTCTGATTGGCAGGTAAGCGTGACATCGTGACTCAAGTTGTAGCCTGAGTCACAGGTGAAGTTGGCCACGCCTCCTTCGCTGTACCTCGACACCATCACGCTCCCATTTGAAGGCAGCGGTAAGGACGGGCAGGATACTGCAATAATGGTTGAAAGTAGATACGCATGATACACATGTATCAATACATGATTCTACTTTACCAATACAATTATCAACCAATTTAAACCATTGGATTTTGAAAAGATGCAACACGCCCTTTACTATACCGAGATACGGTCGCGCTCACATTTGTACTATATTAAAGACACCAACATGCATATTGTGTACGTTATCGAAATCCCAGTTGAAAATGCGTGCAAATCGTGTTTTTGACAAAAAGTACTCTTTATGGAGATTATTAAAATCACAGGAATGAAAAGCTTTGGGTGAAATAATTGGCTTCGTCAAAATGAGAAACATAAGTATAGCAATTAATATCTGCCTTTTGAATGCCTTTGAAGAGGCTAGTGAAACTAATTAACATTACTAAGAATGCATTTTCAAAATATTTCTGTGCATTTTGAATGTAACCTAGAACATAATAGTTTGTCGTAAAGGGATCTAGTACCTGTTTGACTTATGCAAAAACTGTCAATGGGGTTTATCAAATATGTATGTGTTCTGATCATGATGACCATTTAGTGATGGGTGAACATTTCATGTTACACGAATGTCATGAATGGCTACAAGATTTATGCACTAAGTGGACAAAGCCATCAAGCATCAAAAGCAAAGGAAGTATATATGCCACCATCAAGACAATAACTAAGAAGTCGACAACCTAAAATGCAGTCAGTACAAAGTAAGATGGCAAAGTCCTGACAGAACTCGAAGACGTTAAACTAAGATGGAAAGAAACTTTGAAGAGCTATACAATAAAAGGAATCATGTGGAAGAGGATGTTGCAAACAGTGCCCCTCAAATGCCCCAAAAGAACGGAGAAATCATGCGAGATGAAGTTAGAGCTGCTGTGAACAGATTAACAGACGAAAAATCACCTGGATTCGACTGTGTAACAGCAGAATAAATAAAGGCAAGAGGCGAGATCGGGATCAGCATTTTCCATCAGCTCTGGAAGAAAATATGGAACACTGGAACATTTCCAGATGACTGGGGGAAGGCTATCATTACACCAATCTATATTAGAAGAAAGACTGGACTGCAATAATTACAGAGGCATCAGCCTACTTAGCCACGCAGGCAATGTAATGACTATCATCCTACAGAGACGAATCATAAGTAGATCTGAAGAAATACTCTCAGAGAAGCTCAGGCGGGTTTTAGACCGGGGAGATCAACAAACTGACCAACAGTTCACAATTAGACCAAATAGTGGAAAAATACCTAGAGATAAAAGAAAGACTTATACTGCTGCTACATCGACTTTGCAAAGGCCTTTGACTCTGTCTTGCAGGAGGGTCCTCTGGAAAGCTCTCGGCTTCTTTGATTCCCCTCATAATATTAGAAGCCATTCAGTGCAGTGCGAATGAACGGAGAAACTACAGACTGGTTCAGAACAACGACAGGTGTAAGGCAAGGGATGTGTTATGTCTCCACAACTGTTCAATATCTTACTGAACTAGTGATGAGATACGCACTAGAGGATATCAACATTTGAGCAACCATCCAAGGCCAAATCATCACAACTGCGTTTGCGATGATATCGCACTGATCGGTGAAAGCGAGAAAGATCTCCAAACTCTAGTTGACCAAGTCCATCGAACAGCTTGAAATTTGCCTCAAGATCAACATCGAAAAGACTGGAAACACAGATCATCAGCAAGATACAAACAATTCAACATAACCATAGACGCAAAACAACTAACGCAAGTAGAAAAGTTCACGTACCTAGGCGGAATAATGAGCCAGAACGGATCTACTACTGAAGATGTAAGCACAGGCATTGGGAAAGCAATGGGCGTAGTCCAAAGACTGCACAACATCTGGCGATCAACAAAAATTAAAACAAAAACAAAGACCGAACTTTACAAGGTGCTTGTTCTGTCAATACTACTATACGGAGCTGGAACCTGGACTCTATAAAAAAGGAGGACGAGAGAAGACCCTGACATTCGAGATGGCATGCCTCAGGAAGATCACAGGAGTTACAAGAATAGACAGAATCAGAAACACATAAATCAGAAAACAATTCAATATGAAGCTCACTGTAATGGATCGGATATCCCCCAAAATACTTAGATTCCAGGCCACGTGGAAGACATCCAAGAAGATGGACAGACTGCATCAAATTCAGACTGCTCAAACTGAAATATAAGCTCCTACACAGAGGCTGCACACCTGGCAATAAACCGAAAGAAATGGCGAGAAATCGTGATGCGGATGCCACCACTCAACCAACTGTTGGAGTGAAAGGCATAATCAAGTAAGTCAAGAATTTCATATTGTCGAGTAATGGAGCGAAAATGCAAAGTGGTATATTGCTAACTCTTTGTGCACAATTGACAGTCTCACATGGAGACTCTAAAATTTAAACACTTTAATCATTAATTAAATATCTTAATAAAGACAGAGAAATTCAGAAAACCGTAAACTGTTCCATATATGCTCCTATTAAAGTATATATAGGTAATACGAATACAACGAGGTATTTGGGAATCACTATGATAGAGTTCTAAATATTAGTTTTGTGTAGATTTTGACAGTGTTACTAGATCCCTTTAATAGCATTTGCTCATGCACATAATTATGTGCAGTAGTAGTCTGGAGTGATCTTGTTGAACTGATTCATCCCCTAACACTTGAAGCCCCATAGCCGCATAAGGACGGAGAGTGCTGGGCTACACGCGTAAGCATGGTAATGGGTGAATCAGTTCAACAAGGTCTAAACTAGACTAGCAAAGTAGAGAAATTCAGCTTAGATATGTCGTCACACGAATAAGCTTGGTTGGACCATGGAATACCACCTCCCTGGTTGGACAGGACAGTGAACCTGAAATCTTATACGAACCGATTTCAGTGTTCTGCACGGCAATCTCATACTGTATGAATGACTCCACGGAGGCCTGCGCGAAGCCTTGGGACCCCGTCGTCTGGAAGTCAAACACGCAGAATTGGTTGTTCCCGCATACCTTCCAAAACCATGGCCTGGTCCAGGGCAGGGTTCACGACAGGCTCGAAGATCGGTGTATAAGACCGGTCCGTGTTGGTCTCGTGGTCGGTTCCCATTCGTAGAAGAAGAGTGAGTTTTCCGTTTGGATTTCCCCTTGTTTTATAAACAACACATACAAATGGAGTTTAATCCCATAGAGTAGTGAGATATACGGGGATGAGAATACTTCCATTGGGTTTAATGCTCCATTCTTTTAAACATTATTTGATATATTCCTATTACATAAAATCAATTACATTGATGAATATTTAAATTGTAATACACTTGACAAATAAGATATACTTGATTTGATATTGTCATGTTCTGATTTTTGTTGTCCTTACATTGTAGACCAAATTGATAATGAAGCTCCTGCGTCGTCAGATTGGGTGACAGTGTCACGCCCTGCGGTGTCAAGAAATCGTCACTAGCATTCCCGTTCCACGTGCCCATCAGGCCTTGCGTCTGACCCCGGAAGGACTCAGGCGCAGTGAGTAAGATGCTGAGTGCGCCTTCCGATGATTTGACCTGTAAGCCAACGCCTCTGTCGAACACAACGAACAAGCCATTTCCAGAAATGTTCCGACCCGTGACAGACAAACCTATAATAGTTGAAGGAAAAAAGGCTTGTTGATATGCGTAGAAAGATTAATTGATCCGACGAGGGGTATTCGGGCTCACTCCGAAAGCCGCCAGCTGTATACGCATTATGTGGAAATATAGTGTACACTCATGTATGAAACTAAGATCATCATTTAGCAAATATATTTCATCCTTGCACTATTATTGTATAATCTGTTCTAACATGAGAGATCGATTTCGTGTAAAACAAGTATATATATATATATATATATATATATATATATATATAAGCGAAAGGTGAACTAATACACACAGCTTTAGTTTCTTCCAATATTTAAATAATAAATAATAAATAATAAATAATGCAAAGAATAATCATAAATGATTGAGAAAGAAGAATGATAGGCGTAGCTTAATAAGCATTGTTCCTCCCTTTAATCCTCCAAATGAAAAAAGGCACTGGTCGAAAAATTGGTCTCCGCCAGGACTCGAACCCGGGTCTCCAGCTTGGAACGCTGACGCCTAACCACTAGGCCACGGGGACCGTGTGATTGAAGGACAGATCCAAATTCAGGTCATTGGCAAGCCAATCTCTCGGCCCTTTGTACTCAATGAATTCATGGGGAGGGAGTTACGAACAAAGCAAGCCGCCTGTACTTCAGCTGGATCACAAAGGAGTGATTCAAGTATCAGCTGGAACAATATATATATAAGCGAAAGGTGAACTAATACATACAGCTTTAGTTTCTTCCAATATTTAAATATTTAAATAATGCAAAGAATAATCATAAATGATTGAGAAGAAGAATGATAGGCGTAGCTTAATAAGCATTGTTCCTCCCTTTAATCCTCCAAATGAAAAAAGGCACTGGTCGAAAAATTGGTCTCCGCCAGGACTCGAACCCGGGTCTCCAGCTTGGAACGCTGACGCCTTAACCACTAGGCCACGGGGACCGTGGTGATTGAAGACAGATCCAAATTCAGGTCATTGGCAAGCCAATCTCTCGGCCCTTTGTACTCAATGAATTCATGGTGAGGGAGTTACGACAAAGCAAGCCGCCTGTACTTCAGCTGGATCACAAAGGAGTGATTCAAGTTAGTTAGAACATATATATATAAGCGAAAGGTGAACTAATACATACAGCTTTAGTTTCTTCCAATATTTAAATAATGCAAAGAATAATCATAAATCATAAATGATTGAGAAAGAAGAATGATAGGCGTAGCTTAATAAGCATTGTTCCTCCCTTTAATCCTCCAAATGAAAAAAGGCACTGGTCGAAAAATTGGTCTCCGCCAGGACTCGAACCGGGTCTCCAGCTTGGAACGCTGACGCCTTAACCACTGGGCCAGGGCCAGGGCATAATGGCCTGCCCGGAGGGGGGAAAAGGGGGGAAAAGAGAGGGGGAAAAGAGAAAAGGAAGAGGGAAAGAGAGGGGAGAAGAGAAAAAAATGAGAAAAACTGTGGAAAAATCAACAAAATAGCTTAAATTCCGGGAATTCTAGACATTCTTCTGAATCTTCCCTAGTTTGCAAACCTCACCGCTTACAGAGGTCCCTTAATTCCCACTTGCCCAATTGTCCGGGGCAAGTAAAACAATATGATTTCCAATGCAAATCCAATTGCCTGAAAATGCAGATTAGGTATTGTTCTTGTTTGCATTTTTGAAAGTCGATTGTATTTCCCTTTTTTTGTTAACTGTTGTATAAATAATTATACACATAATTAGTGGCGTACCCATGATTTTGCAAGGGGGGGGGGGATTATTTTGTCGACCAAAATTTAAGAGGGGGTTGGTGCGGCCGAGTTTTTGAGGGGGGAGGGGGGGGAGTGTTGGTGAAGATTTTTGAGGGGGGGGGGGGTGTCGGTGAAAGTTTTTTCGAGGGGGGGGGTGTTGGTGAAGTATTTTCGAGGGGTGGTGATGGTGAAGATTTTTCAAGGGGGGGGGGGCGGTGTTTGAGAAGATTTTTCGAGGGGGCAGTGTAGGTGATGATTTTTCGAGGGGCTGTCAGTGAAAGACCACTTACATTTTGTAAAGGGGGGGGGGGGGTTTGAACCCCCATTAATAATTGTATTATTTGAATCTTTGCCTAAATCAAATACAATTTACATAACGATTGTTTCTTTAAAGGAGAGCAAGGAAGTTAATATATATATATATTTCTTGACGTTCTTCTTGTGAATATATATTGAACACTAATTTGTGATGTTTTAAAAACAATTTACTGTTATATTATCGCAATTCTTGAAACTATTACTTATAATATTAGTTATCAAACAAACAAACATTCACACACGCATGCACATACTAACAACAAACAAACATTCACACACGCATGCACATACAAACAACAAACACACACACACATCCGTTAACACACGCACCGTCGCACGCACGCACAAACATACATACACACATGCACACAATCATACACATATGCACACAGCCATACACACATACACATCTGCAAACACACACAGAACCATACATATAAGAACACACACAACATACACATATGCATACACACAACCATACACATACCCACACAAACAGTTCAAAACATAGAAAAAATAGACACTCAAAACTTGAGGTGTAATAAAACCAAAGAATAATTGTTTAATAAAGATGCTGTAACTAACAAACAGTGTAACTCAAAATTGTAAACTTGTTCGCACCAACAAACACAAACCCATCTCCTAAACAATACATCAATATAAAACGAGATGAAATGATAACCTCATATATGCATCAAACTAAATAAAATCCAAGCCAGAATTCATAATATATTCCGGCTTCTGACTAAAAATATAAGCCGATCAAAATCGATAAATTTATATTAAACATATTTATAATTAACTGTCAAACTCTGGTTTCTTCTCTTAGGGATACACTGTGTACAGATTTGAAATATCTTATGGCAAGAATTCAGTTGTATAATTTCTTTGTGATGAAATTCCTCAATCGTGGTTCCCTTTAGCGAGATGATTACACTTGCCCTTTAAATGGAAGGTTTTCATGTTCATCTATCAAACAGATCTTGATACAGTGGCGGATCTATGGGGGGGGGGGGGGGGGGGGGTTTAGGGGGTTTAAACCCCCCCCCCCCCCCCCTTGGAAAATGTATCAGTGAAAAAAAGTGGAAAAAGGTGAAAAAAAATCACTTACGGGGGTTCAAAATAGCAAAAAAAATCGCCGCTTCGTGGCAAGTGGACGTAAGTGACAAAAAAAAATCCCTTACGGGGGTTCAAAATACCAAAAAAAATTCGCCGCTTTGCGGCAAGTGGACGATGCTCTGCATCGTCATTGGGTCAAACCCACCCTTAGCAAAAAGCTAGATCCGCCCCTGTGATATATTGTCAACAAACAGTTTTCCCCCATTATAATGAGCTCTGTGGCCACTAACAGTTAAAAACCCAAAATAATATTACAGCAATTCATTTACTTTTTCAATTCACTTTACAATTCATTTAATGCACTTATAAAACTGTCCTTTTGTAAGCCCAATTTAAGAATATAAGAGCTAGTTTAAACAGATTAGGACTTGTATTATCTTTGAGTGGAATTATATTGATATTGATATATATATTGATATTTAGAGCTCAAAATAATAAACAGACGATACACAAATTCAAATAGTGTAGCATCTGCCTACCCATAGTTGTATTTTGTGGTTGTACTTGATAATCACAAACCAAATATAAGATTTATCATTGCTAAGCCCAATTACAGTTATTCAATCAGATTTGTGGTTAACATCGTGATTTTACTTTTAACTTTGTGAAAAGCTGACAATAATCTAAGCCTTTCAATAATTCATGATAAATTAATTAAGGATAGAAAGAAGATAAGCCCTAGAGTTAGACTAAAAAAGTGATTATTTTTCTTACATTACATGAATACTGCCCCACTGTGAAGTTTAACATTTCACAAGCTTGTAGATAGTATCCTTTCAGTAACTTATAGCATGCTTTA
>JBAMJV010003612.1:0-28047 GCA_037951105.1 Echinarachnius parma | reverse complement strand
CCTAGGAAGTGGCAGATGATCCCCCCCTAAATCAACACTACTACCGCGAATGTCCATGAGCTTCACATTTTCAAAGCCGATGCTAGTACTCTTCCGGACTCGAAAGACTTCCGATGCAAGCAAAACTGGAGGTGAGTCAGTGAATATGAGCTTTCATTTCAAGGAATGTATAATTATAAGCACAATAGTCCAAACTGTAAAAACGAAACCCTCAGTAATCATAAAAATGCTATTGTGCTTTAATTGAAAGTAATACCGACGACACGCCAAATATTGCGTGAGCTAGATTCATAGTGCCCCGTTCGAAGATGAGGGCCAATAAATGGATCCTAGCGAGGGGCAATCTTTGTAATGTACCCCGAAAGTCCAGTCAGTAATTGTATTATTAAAAAATGAGACATTTCGAGCGAACATGCAATATATTAATTTAAAGGTTACAAATTGTCACAATTCTTACAATATGAACGATGTTTAAAACTTCAAGTTTTAACCAAAATGCATCTACAAACCCAGTTTTGTAAAGAATCATACTTAGCTAGCGCGCAATGAATTCATACGTCATAAATAAAACGCGCGTATTAGTCTGTGGGCCAGAGGGGTCTACCGGTGACCCCCCCTATGATCCTCCGACTTTGGTGTCATTTGTCCATTGATATGTCCAATTGTTAGAAAACAATAATGTTATACAAGTAAACTCATTAGAGGAGACTTGGGTTTTTTACTTTTTTTTTGAGGTATGTAAAAATAGCAACTTTTTCATGGTATTTGCTTCCATTTCGTAGGGTGGGTGAAAATTGAGATAGCATTAAATGCTCTCCTTTCATAATGACTAGTTCTTTATCCACTCTAAACTTTGCTGATACCCATGTCCATACAAGCATAATGGTACGGACAAATTTCGGTGTCATAGTTGATTGGCTTCATATAAATATGACGTCAAAAATTTGCATATGAAAAATCACGGAATTTCCGTGAACAAAACGGTTAAAAAAAACAATGGTTCATTAATATAGTTTGTTTTTTTCACCGTGAAAATGATGGCAGTGAGCTTTAACTTATGTTGTCTACTGTGAGAGTGTATTCAAATCAGAAAACGTGATTATTCTTTGAATATAATCTACTAAAGGGACATTTTTGATTACGTAATCGCACCATGCGTCATATGCAATTTTGAGGCATATAATGGCATGTTATCTAGGTCACTAGTTCGTAAATATTGGTTCCCTAGTTAGTTTCTTTATTTGAGGGCCAATCACTCTCATATTTTGTACCTATGTAAAGATAGGGGGGCTTTTCAGTTTACAATAAGTAGAATTTCAAAAGGTCATCATAGGAGGGCGCTATTTAATAAATTAGTTAAAAAACACTAAAAATCCTATAAAATCCGGACAATGATGAGTTTTTTCTCTAACTGTCTAATTTGTTTATAAAACTTTATATTTTGCTGGCATTATTATGCAAATTTACTTTTCCTGAGAATGAACTAAAGACGTTTATGTTGTATCTCATATTGTTTGAGGGTCCTAAATTAGGCCTAGACTCCTTCTGATCTGAGTGCAATAGGGATACATTGCGCTACATAAAAATGCTTTCAGATAATTCCTTTCATTGTAACCCTATAAGTCTAGTCCTGAGCGAGATTTTCTGATGGCTATTGATAAAAAAAAATTAAGTAAAAACAAATTTTTTGTGGGAAAAGGTTGGGCAGAAACGTGAGTTGTTCAGTATGTGTATTATTCTTCTTTTTAGCATCACAAGGTCGGGGACAGATTAGCAAAACAAATGAATATGTCATGTTGGATAAGTTCAATTTTTTTATACCCCCCCCACCCCCCCCCCCCCCCCAAAAAAAAATTACAACATTTCATAGTGGATAACTAGATGAATTCATATTCATGCTTTTAGTACCATTGGTGACAGAATGTGACAAATTAATTAAAAACAATTAAAGCTAACGTCCAGATTGCAATATGTTTTAGTTCACGAAAGGCTGTTTATAATTTAGAAGCACATGCATATAGGAACGTCTGTGTGTGTATTTAACTGTTAGCATCATTTTTTACTGTGATCTTTTACAAAATTGAAAAACGTGCTACGTCTCAATATCATAATATCACTAAACGGGCTACTAAGTACCAGTGTATGGGTCCGAGACCAGAGGGTCCCGAGATCAAGATCAAGACAAGATCCACAGCTCAAGATCGAGATCAGAAACCTCTGAGATCAAGATCGAGATTACTGATGCCGATCTCAGAGACTGGTATCGAGATCAAGATCGTTCTCGATATACCTCAAACATGCTAAGTACATTTCCATAGTCAAGCACCTCACGAATGATCTGCTAGAATTACGGCCGGTGAAAGCATGGCTGTGGCAATAGCGAATGTCAGTTAGATTCCTTTTATGTCTGTTTTTATTCACTGAAAAATGGTACAGCGATAAGGGTGACAAATATAGTGTTTATACATCTAATTTCATCATGGAACTAATTAGCCTTACATCGCCTTTCTCCTTTACCATGTTTACATTAGTGATTAGATTATAATAAAAAAGTATCACTATCTTTACGACAACAAATATCGCAAAGAATGATGGAGACATAAAGCATCCAGGGGGGGGGGGGGGGGGGGGTGAGGGGGGGGGGGGGCACTCATGATAATGTAAGACGGATGTGCCGCTTACAGACCCCCCGTTTTCCCACCCGATTGCCCGCTCTCAAGATACACGATTTTCAAAAAATTGCCGCTCCATAGACCCCCGGAATGACTTGGCTAGGTAGTTGAGGAGCCCCTTCCATTATTCTTCTTCTAGTCTGCTCCTTGACCACTTTTTGAGTGTTCCGTAGGTCTTTGTAGCTCCATGTTCATGTATTTCGCCCCTTATGTTGAGTTTTAGTCCTTCTCCTTAGACCCCTTAACTCCCGTTACAGGGTCTTTGTAGCTCCAAAGGACCCTATATTTTGTGCTTGTATTCAGCTCTTCAGGACCCCCCATTTCAGATTTCCGTGCGGCACACCCACCGTTCAAAAATAATTCGAGTGCCCCCCCCCCCCCCCCCCCCCCCCCCCCCCCCCCCCCCCCCCCCCCCCCCCCCCCCCCCCGGGAAAGCATCTACCTTCTGTGCGACAATCTTTGAGCTTTTCAAGCGCCTGATCCTAAACCAGCACCATGCAATCACAACAAGAGCACCCCAAAACCTGGGCAGGACTGGCTCCTGATCCATGATATTCACGAGCCCAGTAATTAATTTTCCACAGTCCATAGAAGAGGTGACTTCAGAATTTGGGAGGTTAAGCCAATTGCTGCCTATGCGTATGAAACCGTGAAACCACTGGTTCATCCTGAACTTAAATGAGATTCAATTGATTTTACTAAACCAAACCGCTGAACCGATTTTAATTTAGCTTTGGATAGAAGTCAAGAGCTCATGAGCAAACGAATGATCTATGATAATTAGGACACACTCCCTACAATCCAAAACAGACAACAACTAAATGTAAATCATACCAGAACCAAGATTGCATGTGCGGGCCACTCTGTTCGGAGGTGACTGCATGTCCCTGTCCGCTGAACGACATCCATCGTAACATAGTAACTTTTACGTCAATACTATTCCGTGCCATACTGAACAGCATTCTCATACAAGCTCCAGGAAAAGACCCATCTGCAAAAAAGAGTTACAGAGCGGTCTCACTTCTTGCACCATCTTCAAGCTGTTTGAGCGAATAATTCTGACCCGCATATAAAGTGCAGTTGTAGAACCATCTCTGATGAAGGAGCAAGCAGGATTCCGGACTGGGAAGTCTTGCACAAGCCAACTGCTCAACCTTACACAACATAATTATATAAGATGGTTTTCAGCAAGGTGTCTTAACTGGAGCTGTGTTTGTAGACCACTCAGCAGATTCTGATTAATGTCAACCACCACAGGCTCCTACAAAAACTACTGAATGTGAACAACATGCACCTGACCTACAATGATGAAGACCCTGATTGAGAATAGACCCTTCTTCGTCGAGCTGTCTGGAAAGAAAAGTCGTTGCCATAAGCAGAAGAATGGCCTCTCCCAAGGAAGCGTTCTGGTCCCTATCTGTTCAACATAGATCCAATGTTAACGACCAGCATATCTATACATGACACCAGGAGCTTCATCTATGCAGACGACTTTTGCATCACCACCCAACGTGATGAATTCCCTAAGGCAGAAGCCCCCTTGTGCGAGGGTCTTACCAATTATTCTCATACTACAAAGAGAACCACATGAAGGCTAATCAAACGGAAGTTGTAGATCACTGGAATGGAACTAGACTGGAACATTATGTTTGAAGTACAATGCCTATTATCACGAAGCTCAAGGGGAAGGTCAGCTCATGAATGCCTTTCTTGGCAAACTGAGCACTTCAAAGTTGGGAGAAAACCCGAAAACAATCAGAGCTACCGGTCTAGCTCTTTGTAACTTAACTACATATTTACCAGTCCGGTGTGGGAACGCTCATCACATGCAAAGAAGATTGATCCTGTGCTTAACACAATTAAGCTGCCGTTACATCACATGATGAATGAGACCAACTAGCTGATAACTTCTATAAAATAAGGAGAGCTGTTGCTAGCCAGAATGAACGACTGAGACAAATAGAGGACGAAATGCATCCCCCCAATGACCACCCACTGCATCCTCGGCGCCTTAAGTCAAAGAAAAGCTTCCTTTCATATGTTGACCCTCTGGTGTCTGGACTGCAGTGTGTCTTCAAGAAACTCAGGGAGAATAGACTGGATGAGAGGCCAGTAGACAAGCGTTGTGCCTATGCAGACATTAGATGCACTGCCAGCAGGATTAAACTATCCTGGATGACTTGGCGTAGCCTGAATAGGCTTCTGACAGGCGTGTGAAGATGCAACTCCAACATGTTGAACTGGGGATACATCGAAGGTGCAGCAGAGTGAGAATGCGGTTCAAACCCCTCAGACCAATGACCACCTGCTTATTATAGTTGTGATCTGGTACATGGAATGTGTACTATCGAAGAGCTGGCAGACACTATAACAACGTAATGCTCAGATTTGCCCGCCATTGGCAGGAAGTTGTGTGATAATACAAAATGTTAAATGATACAAGCTACAAATTGCTATAAGATGAAAGACATTTTTGAGGCCGAGGTCTTAAAAGCGGTCTTGTATTAGGAGCGGCGATCGGCCTTTTAAAATATGCAAATGGGACCCGTATAGGAACGGCGATCGGCCTTTACAAAATAAAAATGATAACCTTAGGAGTGGCAACCAGCCTTTTTGATGAAAATGAGAATCTTACGAGCAGGGAGTGGCCTTTAACAAAATATAAAACAGGACCCTTATTAGGAGCAGCCGGACCGGCTGTGAAAAAGGGGGTCTTTGAAGCGACTCATACCCGTTTGGCAAATATACACAAACCCCCTACCCCCGGATACTAGTTAGCTAACAAAGAATTAAGACAGTATGACAGCTGAATGAAGGAATGTCCACTCAGGCGATATAACATGTGGATGTCGTCATTGGATAAATAAAACAAAAGTACAAAAGTATGTATTGCACGGCAAATAATTAAAGTCCATGTTAATTGATATAAGATTGCAGTTGGCCTGAACTGAAGCCAACTGCCATGTTTATTTTGTAGACGGGTGATTGTTGTTTTTATTTTTGTGATGATATTACCTGTACAGTATATGTCACCCTTCATCTCTTGTGTTCAACAAGAGATGATAACAAACATTGTTTGGTGTAATGTATATAGTACGTCCATTGCCTTCTTGGGGTCATTGATAATGTTGATGGTTGACCATGGTTTCCGGGATGGTTTCTTTCTGTTTGTGATCGACATGTCCACATTGATCGTTGCAGCTCATTTTCGCTGCCAAAGGTGTCTCCTAATGAGTTCAAGGGATATTTTGGTATATGGTGTGTATCGGTACTAAAAAAGAAAAGGCGTTTAAAATAAGTAAGTTCAACAGATATGTGATTTGCATTTTTCGTTGCTATTGAAGCTTAAATGAGACGTATTAAACTCTTCCCTTTTCTGAGAAAAGGGGTAGTCCAAGCAAACAATTAATACAGAACATTATTTTTTTTAATCTGGCTAGATGTGGTTTACCAATTTGTGTTTGTTATGCTTTTATTTGATATTCGTAAATATATTCAGACAGAAATTACTCACTCTGTGCTAGATTACCAGGGCTGAAAATGGTACGTGAACGCATTATTATGTAGTGCAATGTATTTTCCTAATTAACTTTCAAAGGTAACGTTCAGACATTTGTTGTCTAAATTAGACCAGAAAAAAAAAACTATACATACATGTCCTGCAAAGTATGCACAAATATTGAGTTTTCTATTGATTTTTATGTAGCGCATTGTATTCCCTATTGCACTCGGATCAGAAGGAGTTAGGCCTAATTTAGACCCTCAACAATATGAGATACAACATAAACGTCTTTAGTTCATTCTAGGAAAAGTAAATTTGCATAATAATGCCAGCAAAATTTAAAGTTTTATAAACAAATCAGACAGTTAGAGAAAAAACTCATCAATGTCGGAATTTATAGGATTTGTAATGTTTTTAACTAATTTTACTAAATAGCGCCCTCATATGATGACCTTTTGAAATTCTACTTATTGTAAACTAAAGAGCCCCCCTATCTTTACATATGTGCCAAATATGAGAGTGATTGGCCCTCAAATAAAGAAACTAAAGAGGAAACAATATGTACCCACTTGTGACGTAGATAACATGGCCATTATATGCCTCAAAATTGCATATGACGCATGGTGATTACGTAATCAAAAATGTCCCTTTTGTAGATTATATTTAAAGAAAAATCACGTTTCTGATTTGAATACACTCTCACTAGTAGACACCATAAGTTTAAGCTCACTGCCATCATTTTCACGGTGAAAAAAACAAACTATATTAATGAACATTGTTTTTTAACCGTTTTGTTCACGGAAATTCCCGTGATTTTTCATATGCAAATTTGATGACGTCATAACTATATGAAGCCAATCAACTATGACACCGACAATTTTTCTGTACTGTATGCTTATATGGACAATGGTATCAGCAAAGTTTAGTGGAAAGAGACTTAGCTATTATCAAATAAGAGCCTTTCATGCAATCTCAATGTTCACCCACCCTAAGAAATGAAGCAAAACATGAAAAGGTGCTATTTTTACATACCTCCAAAAAAGTAGTAAAAAAACATAGTATAAATGAGTTTTTTTCTTGTTAACATTTTGTTTCTAACATTGGACATATCAATGGACAAAATTACACCCAAGTCGGAGGATCATACGGGGGGTCACCGGTAGGCCCCTCTGGCCCACAGACTATACGATTTTGCGCACTCATGCGCTGTTAGCGCGCCTTCATACTCGGATATATTATTTTATATCCTACATGAATGAAATCCTGTTCAGTGATTGGTCTACATAGCGTCATGTGACCAAACATAGTAATGCCCATGGAGAAAAATGTGCTATGCGTGGCGTCATTCATGGAATAGTAAATTCTATTTCATGAATGACGTCATAGACGCCGGGTGATCATATTGAGCCCATAGAGATGCGTGTTATAAAACTTCCCTGCGAGCAGATGTCTTGTTTTAGCTCGCGAAAGATGCTCGACGAGATTTCCCAAAGAGTAATTTAAAAAGAAATGCAGAATATTTTCACCCGTGAATATCAATAAATTCCAAAGAATATTCTAGAGATGCATTTCATGTATAACGTAGCGGTATTCGAATTTAACAATTCCGACCAATGGTGCACATTTTGCATCGTTGTCCTTCTGTGGTCGTGACACTAATTCGTCATTCAACAATCAGCGGTGTGCACTGCACTGCACTGCACTCGCTGTATGTGTAATGTACGAATAACTATTTTCCCCATTCAATTACACGTGTGTATATAAAGCGGGTGAATTATTCACTTTGATGCGCGCGTTTTGCATTTGGGTGCGCATTAGTTGTTAATGTGCGTAACCATGAATGGAAAGATAGCGCAATACGCGCTAGGACGCGCTCGGACTGTTGCGCAAAGGGGGTCAGTGTCACAAACAGAACATAGTACAGTAAGTGCAATGATGGTTCCATGATCAATGGTTTGTTTTCCTTTATATTATACTTTAATTTAATTGAAATCATTTATTTTTGCGATGATTATCATTATGCGAAGGATATAAAACAAATATATCATGCACTATTTCGAGCCACTAGTGAAATTATGGATTCCTCGGTGACAGAAAAAACACTATGTTCTTCGGGTCTACGACCCTCAGAACATAGTGCTTTTCATGTCACCTCGTAATCGTAATTTGTTTAATATAAGATGATGACGTCATAATTAAGGGAAAATTGAGCATTCCTATTGGTTGATTACTGATGCTTAATCCGGTATAGTAAATGGTAAAGATATAGTGCATATGCAATATAACCTTGGAATGGCCTCGGAGTGCGTGATGTGCGCTTGTGCGCTTGTTCTTGAATGGGGAAAATGCGCAGAGCGCGCAATTATGTTTAATACGCGCTGGCCCTTGTACAAAGTACGCAGGGCCGACGAGAGAAAACTCACAATTTGAGCAAGATCAATTTTGGTTTATCAACATTAAAACAAAATCAGTTCCTCAAAATAATCATCTTATATAACAAATAGAACATGATTCCTGTCGTTAAATATTCCATAATAGACACCTCTATTGACAAATGAAGAAGAGGTATTGTTTGCTGGCATTATATTTTCCTTGTGGATGTAGTGTGGCAAGATCGGTAGAGCGCGCGCTTTCTGATCATGAGATCCCGAGTTCGAACCCTGCCCACTGCCTTTGTGCTTCAGCAAGACAATTTATCCACAGTTGCTGCTCTCTACCCAGGTGTATAAATGGGTACCATGGTCGGGTGTTAATTAGCCTTTGCGCCATCATCAGTGGCATCACGGCTAGTATGCTCCCCGGGGAGTTGAGAAAGTATGCAATATCATTGTGTGGGTTTGAAATGTACCTGATGACCATGGGTATTAATATTAATATGCGCGGTAGAATATATACACATAGTTTCCGCGCTCTATAAATGATTTATTATTATTATTATTATTTGTGATTTTGAATAAATTTGCATAAATTTGTTGCATAAATTTGCATAATTAATTAATTTTGGAATTCTGTGTACAAATTTTGAAGCCCCCAATTAGCTCTATGAGATAAAGTAAACGAAATCAAAATGGGTTGAGAAATGAAGTTCTAAGCATTTTTTGTTTTTTAATAAATTTGCATAAATTAGCATAATTAATGAATTTCAAAATTTTGTGCACAAGTTTTGAAGCCCCCAGCTAGCCCTATGAGACAAAACAAACAGAATGAAAATCGGTAAACAAATGAGGGAGATGCAGCAATTTGTATTTGTTTGGGAATAAATTTGCATAAATGACCATAATTAATCAATGGAGCAAAATCTCAAAATTTTGTGTAGAAGTTTAGTGTACCAAAGTTAGCTGTACCAGATAAAGCGAACCAAATCAAAATCGGTCGAGAAATGAAGGAGAAGAAGTATTTTTTTGTGATTTCGAATAAATTTGCATAAGTTACCATAGATAATGAATTTCACGATTCTGTGTAGAAGTTTTAAATCCCCCTCCTAGCCCTATCATATGAAACAATTAGAATCTAAATCGGTTGAAAAATAACGAAGAAGAAGCATTTTGAAAACTGTGGACGGACGGACGGACGGACGGACGACGGACGCCACGCCGGACGCCACGCCATGGCATAAGCTCATCGGGCCCTTCGGGCCGGATGAGCTAAAAACGCAAAATCATTTGTGATGAATGGCAAAGATAAATCACTTCTTTTTGCTACTTTCTTAAACGATTTTAACTCATTTATTGCTGGGAAAAGCAATGGAATCGATATACTACCTATTGGCATTGCAAATAAATCAGAATCTTTAGGGGTTTTCTTTAAATTATTTACTCTCTTGTATGCAGAGGACACTGTAGTATTGGCTACCAATGAAAAGGAGCTTCAAAACTCCCTCAATGCGATTTATGAGTATTGTAATTTCAATGATTTAAACGTTAATGTCGATAAAACCAAAATAGTGATCCTCTCTAGAGGCAAAGTGAGGAGAATGCCAACATTTACTATTGGAAATAGTGAAGTGGAAGTAGATAGTAAATATACTTATCTTGGAACAGTATTCAATGAATAATGGTCGATTTATGGAAGCACATGATAAACAGATAACACAAGCTAGAAAGGCTTTATACAGTCTTATTCTACAATCGTCAAGATTAAGCTTACCTATTGATTTAGAGTTATACCTCTTTGATAAATTAGTTATGCCAATCCTCCTTTATGGCTGTGAGCTATGGGGCCTAGAATCAAATTTGGAGAAAAAAATAGAGCTGTTTTGTACAAGGTTTTATAAGAAGCTGTTAGAAGTCGGGAAAAGTACTGCCGCATGCATGGCGTATGGAGAGATTGGAAGACATTCTATATTTAGATTAATTGAATCGCGAATGATTAATTTTTGGGCACGGCTATAATGTGGTTCTAGGACTACTACCCCCTGGACAACCACCCCCCGGACGATTACCCCCCGGACAACTACCCCCCTAGGACAATTACCCCCCGGACAATTACCACCCGGACCATTACCCCCCTAGGACAATTACCCCCCAAGACAATTACCCCCCAAGACAACTACCCCCCAAGACAATTACCCCCCCGAGACAATTACCCCCAAGACAATTACCCCCCAAGACAACTACCCCCCAAGACAACTACCCCCGGACAATTACCCCCCGGACAACTACCCCCCGGACAACTACCCCCCGGACAATTACCCCCCGGACAACTACCCCCCAGAATATTACCCACCCCCCCCCCCCCCCCGGACAACTACCCCATGGATAATTACCGTCGCTGATTTAGACCACTGTTTTAGTTTTGTAAGCAGGGAGTTGGGGTCGTCAAATGTCAAATGGGCCCGATCGCTGCCCGAGACCGAGAACGATAAAAAAGTGGACCTTTCTGAATGGGGGGGGGGGGGGGGGGGGGGGGGGGGTGTACGCACCCCCATGCTACGGGACTGCCAATACACGAATATACTGCAGACATCGTACGATATGGCTTGCAACGAACAGTCACGTGTCACGTGTCACGTTCATGTTTTTGCACCCTTTTGTGAAACAGGTCACCCAAATCTACGAAGTGTAGGGCCTAACATTCGTTGTTGTCCACGCCGGTAAAACACGAAGTGTCGCGTTAACCAAAACGTGACGTGAGTGTTTAATCAAGATTTTTAGAATTGCAAGCGCTTGTTACTAAGACTAGACATACACGCACAAAGACATTTAAAAATGTCGACGAAAATGCCGATACCCCCTTATCAAATCATTTCAATCATTATGTTTATAATATTTACGTGCATAATTCAGAGTAATCTGAGACGATAATATGCAGTTCTGTCATTTAGGTAATGTACAACCATACCACTTGCATTATTTGTCTTGTTATTAGAGTATTTCTAAAGACGTGTCGTGCGTGGATTTTGGCAAATGTTGATTTCCAGCTGAACTGCATGCTACACGCAGCGGACCATTCAGTTCGCATACGCCTGAAGTTCCTGTGCTCGACGTCTGCGCGTGGCCGTTAACGGCGTTGTATGTGCATGCATGTGAAAGTGTGTGAGTGAGTGAGTGAGTGCAGTGATCAATGAGTAATAAAACAATGATTTGATTAATAGTGTTAAATTATGGTGATTGAATCGAGTCATTCTATAAATCAATCATTTAATCTAACAATCAATCAATTAATCAGTCAATCATTATTCAATCAATCAATCAATGAAACAATTAATCACACCAACCAATCAATATGAAATAAATCAATTAAAGTATTTGACATCCGAACTAGCTACTTGTAGGCAGTGGCGTACCCATGATTTTTTTCAAGGGGTGGGTGTAGGGGGGGGGGGGTATTTCGTCAGACAAATTGATGTCAGCGGGGGAGTGTGGGTAGGGGGTGTCCGTAGAAAATGATCGCAGCCGAGGCCGAGACCAGGACTGGTCACAAATTTCGAGGCCGAGAGCAAGACATTTCTTGAGAATTATGTAAGGGGGGGGGGGGGGGGGGTAGGGGGTGTCCATCCCCCTGCCCCCAGGCCTGGGTACGCCTATAATTGGTATAACAGTATAGTTAGGACTGGTTCGTTCACGATTAAATTTACCGAGAATTAGTCTCTTCTCAACGACAATTTACATTAATTTTTTGTACGCAAGCGCCAATTTACGTGAGCTTCCATGAATTTCATATGGGCCCTTAGCGCTGCTGAGTCAATAAGCCAGTTCGTAATTACAAACTGCGCATGCGCGTAATTACGATCTAGACGGCCGGGTTCTGTGGATGAATCACAGCTTGATCGAAATTGGGCTTAGCAGACGACACTGTGTGTGTGTGTGTCAATGGACAATTTACTTCCTGGTATGACACCGGACACTTAATGAAGCTATTTCTTCATGAATACTAATTTCCTGACACTTTCAGTGCTAACTGGGCAAAAAGAACACCATCTGGCTAACATTTCCAACAAATTCGATCATTTCTGTCACATCGTACTGTAAGAAACTTAATTTTTATGAACATTTTGTAACCGGTACAGCGCGCGCGTACCACACGTTCAAGTCACCGGCTAGCTAACGGCATAGCTGCTCGTGAAGTCCCGCTATTTCGATTGTTGCGACCGCGAACTCGCGAAGCTGGTGCCGCGACGCTTTCAAAGACATCGATTAAAGTCTTCAACAAATTGAAAAAGGGCTTAAATGTTGACCAAAAGATTTCAACACACCATCGAGGGATAAGGACAAAGTGCAGTGAGTTATACGAACTAATTTAGTTGAGTTTAAAGACAAATAAAGCGTTGGAAAAAAAGAAGAGAAAAAATGGGTACGAAAAAAAAAAAAAAAAAAAAGGAGTACGAAAGCACATTAGCTGACTTTCAAGTTCCTTTTACGGAGAAAGTCCTTCAACGCAGCAACAGACCACAACTTAATTTCGTCGATAGATATTTCTTGATCTTCATCCGCCATTGTAAAACAGCCAAATCACACACAAAAACAGAGAAATACAGACAGATCTTGCACTGTAAATGTCACGTTTTGGATGAGGTCGACGATTCCACGTTCGCGAATTGACAATCTACACGTGTGCATACTTGCGCGCGGCCGTGCGTTTTTCCTTACTAGCGCTCGCGCGCGCGAGCTAGCTTTTGTGGTATAGTGACCTATGACCTGTGACGTCTTCCGGTGTCACGCTAAATCCGTACGCATTGCGAAATCCGTACGCAGTCGCAAATGCGCATGCGCACCTGTGGGAAAATTGGCTGCGAAATTCGTACCCCGTGCGTAAAATGCGCGTTCACTCGATGTTTCTATTATGACGTCACGTTCCATGGGTAATGAATATTCATGATAACATAACTTTACAATGCTGAATATTCATGATTTGTGACGTCACAATGCCATATCGCCGTACTTTACAATGCTGAATATTCATGAGATTGTGACGTAACAATGGACGACTATTAACACACAACTTATCTTGTTTTATCAATTATTGTCAGTGGGTAGCTCTCAGTCGTACATGAACCACCGCAAAAAAAACCCACCCAAAACAATCAAGACAAGAATAATATTATTCCTTAGACAAGTTTGTCATGATGAAGTTGAAATATTAAATCAGCAGAGGGGTGGTGAGAGGGGGAGTAGACAGTAGGAGGGGTGAGGGGGTTTGGGAGCAGGGGAAAAGAGTATAGACGGCATGGGTGTCGATCGATGGGGGGATATGGGTGATATATTCCCCCCCCCCCCCCCCCCCCCCCCGGCCCCCTCCCCCCAAAACAAACATCAACAACAACACACAAACAAACAAACAAACAAACAAACAAACAAACAAACAAACACACACACGCACAAATAAACAAAAACAGAACATTCAGATGGGAGGATGGCCTGTATTATTATCCCCCAATATTTGGGGTTCAAAAATATATAACATTCAAATAAAGGAGCATTGCCCCCTCCCATTCATAATGGAAAGTTGATACTATAGTCTTCTTTTAACCGCATTTTGATAGGGCTAAACTGCCCAAATCCGAAATCTTCCGAAGCTGCGGCCCATGGAACCCCAATTAAGGTTATTTGACCCAGTTCCAGCCATGTACTCCTTATAGTTTTATACAGGACAGAATATATGCCCACTCAAATTTATTTAACTATACAACAGTTAATTGTATTTCTATATAGACAACATCTTTATTTTGGGATAGTACAATTCCCAAAGCTTCTGATTGTATTCAGGGTTCCATCAGGATGCTCGCAATCTATGTATTTATCATGTTAAAGTTCACCTATACTTGGACATAGATCCCGCATAACATGATGATTGCAATGTGCAATTAATAACCTTCCGATTTCTAAACAGCTAAATCCAAAAGCTTTTGGGGCCCCCTGTATATCTCCCCCCCCCCCCCCCCCCCACCCCCCCCCCCCCTCTTCCCCCCGATGGCGAGAAGAAATCAACGCCTATGATAGACGGGAATGTATAAGGGGAAGGGGAATATAGGTGAGATCGGGGAATGAAGGATGAGGAGAGGCAAGCGACTTGGAGAAGGTGGGGGTATGAGAGATAGAGAGCGGGAGAGAGGAGGGATGTGAGGGGTAGGGCCAAGGGAAATGATGATATGTAAGTGGCAGGAGGGAGACGGCGGAATGAGAGGGAGACGGGGGAATGAAAGGGGGCCGGGAGGGGTCAAAGACGGTCATGAGTGTGGGGGGGGGGGGGGGGGCAGAGAGGGAAGAGGAGGTATATACAGAAAGGAAAGGGAGGGAGAGGTATAGATGGGAAGATCTATGGAGAGGTATAGAGATCAATTAATTTTTCATCGCGCAGGGGTCGCCCCCCTTTGTAGCTACACCCCTTATTACGTTATCCGTGTAATCCAGGTCTTTTAATCTGGGGTGTTGGTGGGGTCGGGTGCTCAAATATCTTTTATTTTGGGGCCAATAATATTAATTTTGTGTAGCCATTAAAGGGTGATTTTGTGTGTGCATTGTCAAAGGGTCTTTACTCTTTAGTGTGCAGCATTTGGTTTAGAATTATTAATTTGCTTGTCAGATAACCCCCCCCCCCCCCCCCCCATGTACACACATACACACACACAAATATAAATTAATACAAACAAAAAATTAAAAAAGCGGTTCTTGTGCCAAATGACTCGAACTATCACTATCATCATAATATAATGCCATCCCCATCATCACAATCAAACATAACAATGAGTAATCATTATCACTGTGTCATTCACCATATCATACTGCACATGTTTGTTATCCCCATTGTAAGGAATTTCAGGTTTGTCATAATGTAATGATTAATATAGTTTACAGCATTCATCTCTGATTATTGTCCATTCTTCCATTCGCATACGGTATATACAAATACATGACAAATGCGCACAGTACATTTTAACTTATTAACATCATTTTAATTTGCACAACCCTATTTAAACCGTTCAAACATACATGAATAGACCCAAGAAAATTATTCCCCTCATTGTGGCATGGAGGGGGTGGGGGCACGTGCCTCCCAATATGAGTACAACAAAAATAAAGAAAAACACAAGATAATCTTCTCCTGTTTTTAAATAAATATATAGAATATAATTATGCCCCCCCAAAAAAAAAAAAAAAAAATAAATAAATAAATAAAAATTAATTTAAAAAAAATAGTTGCCATGGATCCTCAATCTGTACTACCGCACTATCTTTACATCTGTGGTGTTTTAAGTTGTACAGAATACTTATATTGTGTATTTCTTCAATGCAATTCCGATCTATACAAATGTTAGCACATATAATGTATTCAGGGTCACCTGTAAGACAGTTTAGACTAGTGATGGGAAGGAACATAATATAAACATGTAAAAATGTAAGACAAAAATAAAAACTTCTAGATACAATGCACATAAATATACTACCAACAAGAAACAAGACAATTTTAAAATTTAAACAAATAGTATGAGACATCAAAAGCTAAAGTTTCATGGAAAGACAAGATAGGTACATAAAATCTAAATATACTGTATATATATATCATGAAATACGGATGATGCAATTAAAGAAATTACTCTTTGTATTATCCCGCAAAGACGAGAGCTATTTTAAGGCGAAATTGATCATTATTATTTTTCCTCCACAAATTTGCAACTCCTAATTTTGTTTGACCTGTTAATGACATAACATTAGGTGGACAATATTTAGTAATCACAATTTAAGACAAATATAAAGTGACTTTGCCGCAAAGTTGCCAATTTGAAGGCCAAAATTTGTTTCCACAATAAGTTGTCAATTGAAAGATTTTCATAAATTATAGCGATTTATGCAATAATAAAAATCGTCAACAAATAACTAAAGCAGGTAGAGTAATAAAATAGGGCTCTAAAAATAGAGAAATGTATGCTCTTTCTCCTTGTATACTTCAGAAGACTTTTTATCTTCTTGCTGAAGTGTAGAACTAGCAACCCACAAATATGTGGGACACCATCCTTGGTGGGTTATTGGTAGTTTGGTACTGTCCACCTTTTGTAAGCCAACATTTAAAAGTTGCAAGATAATTGTTGTATATGATTAAAATATCACTTAAGAGCTATCTTTTACTGAAATGCGTTTATGGTCTGAGAAAATAAGGGTAATACATTGTCAATGAAATTCTATTAAACATTAAAGCTTATAAAAGCAAATGGTCACGTGACCTGCGTCAGTTTAATAAGTCTAGCATACGCAGACCCCTGATTATTATATTGTGTTTGTACCTGATATTCACAGACCAATTATTACATTTATTTTGGTTACTGGTATAATCAAAGTAATGAAGATTCTTAGGTAAAAGATTGATTTCCCTTTTACATGGTAATAGGATAAACAACTACACAAGCTATCATCATTTGGGAACTTAGAGAAAAGTGTGACTATTAAGAAAACTGTAACAAACTAGAAATAATAATAATAATATAACATATTTGTATAGCGCCTACTGCAGTCCAGCCTCTAAGCGCTTAGAGAAGAAAGTTGTAGATAGAGTCCATGTTTGAGCTATGACTGAAAATGTTATTGGAAGAGATACGATTTAAGGTTGATTTTGAAAGAGTCAACAGAAGGAGAGTTTTTAATCCGGTTTGGGAGAGCGTTCCAGAGAGAAGGACCGATGAAGGAGAAGCTGCGCTCACCATATGACCAGGAGAGAACCTTGGGTTGGACGACGAGGTTGTGGGTAGCTGACCTAAGTTGATGAGTTAGTGTGTATGGAATGACATTTTCTTGTAGATAGCTGGGAGCTTGACCGTTCATGCATTTGTACATGAGCAGGAGTAACTTAAAACGTATTCGAAGGTGGACAGGCAGCCAGTGAAGGTTATGAAGAATTGGAGATATATATGATCATGGCGTTTGGTGCGAGTTATGATGCGAGCGGAAGCATTTTGTAAACGTTGTAGTGAGACATCTGTGTCGGGGGATCCAGTTAGTAAGCTGTTACAATAGTGTGTACAGAACATGGAGAGTAGTCCACAAATGTATCAGAGCGTGTTGCAAATCTTCAAAGAGCCATAATGTTTGTTTTAACAACTGTCGTATTATAGTCAATGCAAGCAACATTCTGCTTATAGTTTTCATTGTCCTTTATATCAATGATGAAACATTATGGACATTCTGTCCAAAAGAAGGTGTAACTAATTGATAATAATTTATGAATATTCAATTGTTCAACAAAAACTTGTAAACATATTTTCAAGGAATCATTAAAAGCATATACAAATTACTTATTGGAGATTATGATTATTTTTAAATTTATTATAAACCAATAGATGTGCACCAGAACTAATTATTTTCAATGTTTCAATTTACTTGCTAACTTCCTTGTTTTAATAAACAATATTAGTGTTTGTACTCATGTGATACAAACAAATTAAGTCAAACCTGTCTTTACAGTGGCCACCTGTCTATTCAAACCAAAAGTGATCCCCTGCAGAGAAAGATATTGCAATCTTATATGTCTGTATAGAGAACACAGGCATGTCTACAGTGTTCACTTTTCAAATATCCTGCAAACATGGGATATGTGTCCTCCACATCAGCTCAAGAAGAAGACTTGTATGAAAGGGTAACATTTGAAAGTCGACTTGGACGAAACCCTTTCCCAAGTTCTTGTGGAAGTTCAAGCGTTTGAATTTCATCGTTATGTCATTGGGAGGATCCTCTTTGTTGCTGTCCATGCA
Source organism: Echinarachnius parma (assembly GCA_037951105.1). NCBI lineage: Eukaryota > Metazoa > Echinodermata > Echinoidea > Clypeasteroida > Echinarachniidae > Echinarachnius > Echinarachnius parma. The sequence goes on along the minus strand of JBAMJV010003612.1, from coordinate 9,695 downwards.
GTCTGTTCTTCTGGATGCTTGTAGAACTTGGTTCTGTTAAATGAAGAAAAATATCATAAACCAAAAAATAAAGTATTATTTAAATGCTTTATTATTGTAATACAGTTATGTAAACAATTGCTTCCTCAAATATTGCTTCATGAAATGTGCAAAACATAACATCAGTATCCAATAAAACAAATATACAAACAAAAAGTTCTTGGTAGTATGTGAGTAAAGCCCTAAAGGGATAGTTGAGTTCTGGTAAAGAGAGTACAGTTTTGGTCAAACTAAATTTTAGTTACCAAAACCTGCACCATTACATTACAAGCTGATAGTAATAACTCCACCATGCTCGAAATGAATACAAAATTACTAATGACTAAGTAAAACGCCTGTTGTCATTCAAAACGAGCCGTTAAAACTCAAGAGGGCGCTCTCTAAACACTCATCAGTTTTAACCATTTTAAATCAAATATTGTGCATGTGATATTTTGTTGAAATAGTGATTAGATAGAGAGATAATCAACAACTATATAAAAACCTCTTCTGTACATTTTTGAAAAGAGGAAGCATTACAAAAACAAATTAAACGGCTGGTTCAAAAAGACCGAATAAGTGTGGGGCCTCACAAGTATTACAAATGGTTATAATGTTTATGGATATTTCACTAGCCATTTCTGAACCGATTTTGATCAAATAAAGTTTATTATGTCATTAGAATTGTATGCTCTTTCGAATTTGACACTAAGTTTTTCATTATCTCACAAAAAAATTGTTTTGTGTAGCGCCCTCTATACCAAAACTCAACTATCCCTTTAACTTCAAGTTAGATTAAACATCACATTTCTACACCAAAGGCATGGCAAAGCATTTAAAAAATGTTTAGGAATAAGTGGTAAATTGTACAAAATATATATAAGTGTCATTCTTCTAGAACTCCTTCTTCCATGTAGTGACCACAATCAACTAGCTGATTATTCTGTCACTTTAATGTGGTTGTGATATGCAGGATGTGGTACTATAGTTAACAGGATTAACACTCCACTCTTTTCGAGACTAGATTCTTTTCCATGCATGAGATATGACTGTCTCATACACAGGACCCCAATTTATCATCCTACCTGAGGGGCGTATTGTTTTCCATACACATCCCTTACAAACTAAGAAATCACAAGGGAGGCCAATAACACACCAAAAACACACTATGAGTTAGCTTGAATTTATTGCGTGATAAAAGATGCCTTGTCCCACACATCTAAGTCAGACATACTCCCAACTGAGCTTACCCACCTCCATATTATTTGTAATAAAAAGGACACAAATATTTAAAGAAAAATTGTATAATGTAAACCAATAAATTTACCTGTCAAGCATAATGAACACATATCATGTATACATTGCTGATGTGTCCGTAGAGAGAGCGACGCAGCATTCATCTACAGGCAGCTCAAAAATGAAGTATCTGAAAAGGAATTGAGAAACAAAATATAAGTGAATCTATCTAGATAAACATCAATCCCTTTTTATGATTGTACAGAGTTAATTATTTATATACCATATGGCATAGTAAAAACTAAATTAAACAAATAGATCTACAGCAAATACATTTGCTACTAATAATAGAAGATGATAATAACCTTTATTTTTTTTAATAGATCATTCACTTAATTTGAATCCCACTACCATTATGTAAAAAACAAATTCGTGCAATTAGTTTAATTTCAAACATGTAACTCATCCAGTAGCGTACCCAGGATATTTTTAAGGGGGGGGGGGGTTATTTTGTAAACAATTCCAAGCTGAGACCAAGTACCTTCAACATTTTCGAGACCAAGACCAAGTACCTTCAAAGTTGAAAACCCCTCTCAGTGGGGGGGGGGGGGGGGGGGGGGGGGGGGTGTCCATTAAATGTTTTTGAAGGGGGGGGGGGGTGTCCATTAAATGTTTTCAAAGTCAGGACCAAGTACTTTCAAAGTTCTCAAGGCCGAGACCAAGTAGTTTCATAGTTGCAAAATTTGAAAAGGGGGGGAGGGAGTTCAAAGTTCAAACCCCCCAAAACAGCAAATTTTTGGTCAAAGGGGGGGGGGGGGGTGCCCCCCCCCCCCCCCAGCCCCTTGGTACGCCTATGAACTCATCTAACACAACCTTCTCTGGACTTTGCACATGCAGAAGTTGGTGACCATTCATTAGTAGTTGTATAAACTATACTAGTCTTAGACTTTAGTCTCTAGACCAGGTCCAGTCCCCAATTTGATATGGCCTGGCTACATTTCTATAAACATTTTTGTTATGAGGTAGATCATTCATAGTTTACTGGTGCTACCTCAAAATGCAAACAGTTATCCTGACCGTAATGTGAGTCATAGGATAATCATGACCCTTGTTCAGCAGTATGACTATATCACTGTATAGTACCACCGTACGTACTACTTGTTTGGAAGTAATCAAAGACCAGTACGTAGATCGTGAAATGAGGTAGATCTATTCAAAATAAAAATGCCTCGTCAATGTCATGATCAGCTGATGCGCCATATTTACATTGTTTACGTTTACGTTTGGGTACAAATTTCGCAAGCAACACGTAGTACACGAAATTGTATTAGCAGCACGCGCGCGCGCACGGACGGCTTATATGCATGCGCATGCGCATTTGCGACTGGGTACGGATTTCGCATGTCACGGATATAGCACCACACCGGATCAGCGCAGTACTCACACAGTACACGCCAGCTCGGAAAAAAACTAGTAACAAATCCTGGTTTTTGCTGCATGGAACTTTCAAGCATGGATGAAACGGTAAGAAAAAATCAATATTAAATTGTAGAAAAAACGTAATATGTGTAGGTGAGCAATGGGGCTTTGATGAGTATGACTGAGTGAAGCTCACACTCAGTCAAACGGTGTATAACCAGTGACCAGTCCGAAGCTTTGAATTTTGTGTTGGCTAGTTGAATGATGTACTAGTAGTATTTCGTACGAGCCATCCAGCATTACTGGACCAATTTACTAGTAGATGTGGTACGAGCCTATAGCTATAGCCACATCTACAAAGTAAATGGTTCACCCAGGTAACGCTTATCAAATTTATAAGCTTAAAAATTATAAATTTATATTGCTTTAGCAATTAAACATTGCTTAATCTAACATGTTATGGAATATGGATTTGCGTTTAATTAGACAACCATCAATACAATTTCAAGTGAAAATGCTAGGAAATTCCTCTTCCTATCCCAAATTCTGTTGATTTTGTATTTAAAATATAATTCACGGTGTCTTCAAAATCATGTAATGAAATATGTTCCTTTGTTTTTAAAATAGTGTCTATTATTGTCTATAGTGATTACTAAAAAAAAAAAAATATTATCAAGCGATACATTTCTGCCAAGTTATAAATAGATTTTCTACTTTGATGTTACAAACAAAAAGTTTGATCATACATGACCCCTTGTAAAAGGCTGACACTACTTTAAATCTGAAGTTTTCTTGAAATGTGTTGTGGTTAAACCATGAAGTGATATATATATGGATTTTTTTGCCATTGAATAAATCAGACGATACTGTGATTTCATCTAGAAATGAAGAATAGTATGTAAATCAATTTTAATATTAAATACCTACAACGTGTTGCATGTCCTGGTATATCTTGAGTACTGAGGCTGAAGTAATTAAGTATACATTTTTTCATTTGCTATTGGGTACAAGTATTTTTGATATTCAAACTATTCATGCATTTCAGGTCTGACTGTGACAGCCTAGGAGAGTTTGCAGAAGTGGTGGACAAGTCCTCATCCTCGAGTGTCCCCAAGCTATACAACAGTGGTCAGGGTTGGCAGTGGCATGACTGGAAGGGCTTCCTGTCCAAATACTTCAGGAAATTAACTGGTATCCGGAAGTACGCTTACTTCCGATTCAGCCAAGACAAGCCTGGTATCGTCTATGTTCGTGAGAGGATCGGAGATGAGGAAATGGCCAGAAGCTTGATGAAGAGAGATGTGGAGCCACCACATGCCATGTGCCCGGCCATACTGAAGCATCCTGAACTTAGTTTAGACCGCCAGAACTATCTCTTCAAGCAAATTCAGCCATTTGTCAGGCCAGCCTGTCGGGATCTGACCTGCCCTGAGCCTCAGTAGATCGGGCTTGTCCCTTAGGCAACCTCTCCAAATAGAACAAGTTATCACACGGGTGATATTCAACTTGTCCATGAGCGTTCACAGTGGACAAGCATTAGCCCTCACAGACATTTTTGTTTAATGATGAATTGTGATACTTTGTTTCTTCCATGAAAATATTTCACACCAAGGTACACCAAGGCATATATCAGCTTTCTTCACATTTTGTTGTATGTCCCCTTTAAAGGGACAGGCCCTCTTTTACAAAACGTCTAAACAGTTTCCAATTGACGAATGGGGATGAATGTTAAATACACAAAAACAAATCAGATCGAATAGCCCTGTAATTTGGATTCTATGAACGAAAAACGAATCCGTCCCTCCATCAAACTATATTTAGGTCAATAAAGGAGTTTAACTGATTTAGCATAATATTACAACAATATTGTACTTTTTCTTGTAAAGTCATTGTGAAGCCGACATTTGTAAAGGTATGTCACGGGAAAAGATCTAAAAAAATAAGAATATAATTATAATGACATGTAGTCAGTTTAAGCGAGGTTTGGTTATTCTGTTTAGTATTCGCTTATGCTGTTGCTATTTGTGCGCGGGTCACGTAGCTAGCGCGGGTTACGTAGGGGTCACGCATGGCAATGTGGTACTCTGTGAATCCGTGTGCAAACTTTCTCCAACCGGGTGAATACATGTATAATGCACAATTAAACGTTGGATGACGTTTGATAGTTGTATGTCTATAACTCCCCGAAAAGAGATTTCAAGCCCTAATTGTTCAGGCATGCTGTTAAATGACATTTTCTTTCACATAAGACAATAACCTCGCACTTTTGAAATTTGGCTTGCAAAAGAGAGCCTCCTTTAAAGGGATCTAGTAACTTTGTTGACATGTGCAAAAGTGATGAATGGTTGATGCAATGTATATTGTTATCTGATATGTCCCGTCAAATGGACGCTGCATGGCAGAGTAATGAGCAAAACTGCAAAGTGATATTCACTAACTCACTGCACTCACTTTGTACACGGTTTCAAACTCCAACAGAGTTTTTATTATCTGAACACTTCAATCGTAAATATCTTTTTAACGAAAGGAAAATTTGAAATAACCGAAACCTGTCCCATGATTGTATTGTCAATACGAATACAAGGTGTGAGGGAACCGCTTGAATTAAAATTGGATTTTTAGGATTCGGGCTATGTTACTAAGTCCCTTTAAAAAGAATTTTTTACAATTTTTGCTTCCATTTTTTTTCTCAAATATTTAATAACGTTGTGTAGCGTTAGTTAAGGGGATTTTTTTTAAACTGTGAAAATACAAAGTGTAAAGTCGTAATGATCCCAATATTGAAAATCATATTGATAGAACGAGGCAAACCATGGTTTTTTCTCTTTTTCTGTATGTCACCATAATCTTATAGGGTGACTAAATTACAAATGCATGTTGACTTTTGTTGATCTGTAATAATGAATACATCACATATCTTTGTCATATTTGTTATGTTATTTTTTTCTTTTACTTATATTCTACCTGCTAAGCTCCATTAAGAAAATAGTGCGTTCAGAGCTTGGAATTGCCAGATATTTATGTCAGATAAGGTACCTTATATACATATATATATTTTTTAATTAGTTCCTGTACAATCAATATAATATTCTGTGCAATATTAAAGGGATAGTTGAGTTTTGGTCAAACTGAATTTTAGTAACCAAAACCTGCATCATAACAGTACAAACTAAAAGTTATAACTCCACCATGCTCGACAATAAACGACTAAGTAAAAATCTGGTTATCATTAAAAAAGAACCATTACAACTCAAGAGTTGGTTACCAGCATTTTTCATACGAAATTGTGCCTGGGATGTTTTGTTAAAATAATTAATAAATAGATATGTCATCAACAACTATTTAAAACCCTCTATTGATTTTTTTTGAAAGAAGTGTGCATGTATTTTTAAATGTATTTTTAAACCTCTTAGCTCTTAGCGTGCCAGGGAGTTTAATGCTCTATGGCAATTGTGTGCATTGTAACACGCAAAAATGCGAGCTTGGCACGTCAGGAGTTAAAGTCAAGATAACGTCTGGCAAGGCAATATTTAAATAAAATATTTTGAATTCAAATTGTACAACTATGAGATAATTTGATCCTATTTTCATGTCCATCTCAAATATCTTGATGTTTGAAGAAGATATTTAATATCTGTATACATTAATCTGCATTCAAATAACCTTTATTCGTCTTATGATAATGGAATGTGTTAAGGTTGCGTTTATATTTTAGTTTTCATTTCTTTTATTATTTTCTGTACATTTATAAATGATTTAATTTTCATTTGTACAGGGTTTAATATTGAAATTCCTATACGGTTCTGTGCATTTATTCCTCATCCCAAATCCTGTAAGAGTTATGTTGCCACGGTAACAATGATGTAAATATGTAAATAATTTTATTTTTATTTTTTAAATCTTGATGTCCAGAGCTTCTTTGTATGACTTGAAAGTTCTTGGTTGTCTGGATTGTGTTCGGTGACTGACTTGCATGTAATTGGGTGTGATATACATGTGTGTAGAGGATAAAAAAGAGAAAAACACAAATGATTTGTTATCCAATAGAGTGGTGAAGTGTGACGTCATCAAAAGTCTATTAGAATTTCTTAATTTGAACTTAATTTTTCGAAAGAGCATAACAAATAATGTCCAAATGTCAAAAATGAATTGAATATGTTAAGTATTGGCTGAGATATGCAGATCCGAAGTCATTTTAATTCAATGGGCAAGCAGTGTTATAATGCTTTGGTTCATAAAGTTATCAACCAGAGCACTGTAACACTGTTTGCCTATTGGAATAACGAATTATTCGAATGGGCATATCCATGCCAAACTTTACATATTCAATTAATTTTCGACATTTGGACATTATTTTTGATGCTCTTTCGGAAAATGAAGTTAAAAATGAAAAATTCTAAAAAATAGATTTGTATGACGCCATAGCTTCTGTAATGTATGGTCTGTAAACACTTGGTTGTCATGGTAACAAGACCTGTACTTGATTTGTAGTGGGGGGGGGGGGGGGGGGGGGGGAGGGGGAGGCAGAGTTCATGTCACTCAATCTGTAAAACAAGTTAGAAAAGATGGTCTCTTTTTAAAAAATTATATGCATTATCTCTAATCCAGTAGTCTGTAAGAAATCGGTTACCATGGTTACCATAATAATTATTAGGTTATACGTATAACATACGTATAACCTATTGATTTCGTTCGAATTTGTATTATTATTATTTTTATTCTTCCGATTTTGTCCGTCGCATATCTCAAGATCGCATGAATCAATTGTCATGAATCGTCACATGATGATAGATCATGATCTAACTTAGATCTGCAAACTTTTTCGGTGACGTCACATCACTGTGACGTCATCAGGACGCCATTTTGTCAAATTTTAATAATCATCATATCTCAGTCATGAGTTATCAATTTTAATTCAAATTTTGCATCAATATTTATCAGGTCAATGGTCATCTTTTGAACTCATGCGCATACAATTACACTCGGAGACGCGCGCGTACGCGTCCGTCAATGATTTTTTTTTTGTTTAGATGCTCAAAACCCTAACCCGAGTAATTTACTATATGTTTCAGACAATTTTAAGCGTTTCAAAAATGCCCGCGCGTGCGCGTCGGCGCGCGCGTATTTGCGCGCGTAACGCAAATGAACAAGAAAAATGTCGTTTTTCCACATGTTTTGCAATCTTTACACATTCCTTAATGCACCCTATCAATTTGAGCCATTGTTGACTCATAATAACGGAGTACGCGCGCGTCAAAGTCAAAATTACGCGCGCACACAAATTGGCAAAATATGGTAAAAACATCCTTTTTCTATACGGCCATAACTTTTTAAAAAGTCCCCAAACACCCAATTTTCGTTTAATATTCGGATAGATTATGAGTTGTAGATACGAATTCATACCTCGTTTATGCCAAGTAAATGTTATAAGGTCATCATATTTAGGGTTAAAGTTGAAAATGCGAATTTTAACCAATTTCAATCAATTTTGAAATCGATCACAGCGGACTTTTGACCATATCTCGCTTATTCTCCATCAATTTACTCCCAAATTTTGATATATCGTAGCTGATGTAGCTGCTCTATTCGCAATCTATTCACAACATTTCGTTTTGTTCACTGGATCCTGATGAATTGTTTGATTGGAAATAAGAGTTCAAATCTGTTACAAATTGAGGGTTAGCCAAAACGTATGCTTTCGACCTATAACGGCTGAAGGAATTATGCTATCAATTTAAAATTTCGCATGTAGATAGGGACTTGCAAGCCCAACATTTCATAAGTTAACACTAAATCGAGAAAATGCATATTTCATTGTCTTATTAACCGTCAAAGGTCAAATATATCAAGCATACATACTCAATAACCACGGACTTGTAATTCAGCACACTTGTAAATTACTGTTAAAAGATGATGATTGCCAATTTAAAAATGGCCCAGATATATTATCAGTCATTGAAATTCATATTATAATACATTTTCAGAGCTCAAACATTAAAATACCTAATTTATTTGTATTTACAAATTATCGACAAACAACACCGTGTCGCGAAGTGGTCTAGCGCCCCCAACGGCAGACTGTAAATCCCGTATTCCTCCGTTCGCTAGAAAATGTGCGAAAATTGGCTAAATCTGGTAATACATGCCCATCTCTTATCGGCAATAACTTCTTCCTTGCATGGAAATCCCCAAATATATTTTCATAATCTTAAAGAGTATGAGTTGTAGATATTATTAAATACCTAACCTTGGCCAATCGGATTTGCTAAAGTCATAATATTGCACGATAAAGTCAAAACAAAGTTCAACCTTCAATTTGGCCCTGTTCCCGTGCTCAGAACATAAAATAAAATCGAAAAAATGATCGTGTGGCGGAAACTCAGCTTTGTCATGCTCAAATCCGGGCCAAAATCGGCCAAAGGAAAGGTGCGATATGGTCGAAATAAGACGTCAAGTACAGAGCTATTTTACAGTCATGTTGGTCAATTTAAGAGCTCCCCCCTCCCCTTTGGATTACAATTGAATGTAATTAATTAATATTGTTACCCTTTTTTGTGCAATGAATGTATATCAATAAATGTTCTGACAGCATCATATTACACAAAGGAAACTCATTATCATAATATCGTAATTTCAATACGTATAACCTTAATTCGTCAAAAGTGACGAATTCAACATCTAGTTTTTTATTATTTTTATATTTTTTATCCATTTAACAATATCTGAACTTCAACTTCGTGTATGCTTGACAGATATGGGTCGTGTATTGAAGAAGGGATGACTATTATGAGTTTATGCGTTTGTGTGTGATTTGCATGCGCAGTGGGGAGAGAAGAAACTTGCAGAGAAGTTACACCATGACGAAAACACTCCGTTTAAACAGTACCCCAGAAGAAGCCCTGCAAGTGGGGTCGATCACCCCCAGTTTTTGGCAAGGCTTATCAGCTTCTGTGGTTAATCTCTGCCACTAGAGAGTGTCTTATCAGGCAATGTCAACAATAGATTGTCACTGACTGCATGGG
>JBAMJV010003611.1:45000-77390 GCA_037951105.1 Echinarachnius parma | reverse complement strand
GTTAGTGCGGTCAAGGCCCTAAGACCATGGACCACATGCTTAGTTGTGATATGATACATGGAATGTGCACAATCGAAGATCTGGCAGAGGCCAACGACATAGAGCTCAGATTTGCCCGCCATTGGCATGCAGGAGATTGTGTGATGATATGAAGTGAATGATGTCCAAGGTACTGAAGGCAGACTGTGAGTTGGTTGGCAAGTTGGTTGATGGGATCGTAGTGCTGCATAGTTATGGAAGACAAGATGGATGGGTTAATCATCTTGGGGACTATCCTCGTTCTTGAGCTGTACTGAAAACCCTTGGAAAGGGTTACTTTGTACTACCTTTACGCCCTAAACAGCACAAACTTCATTTGTTGGCATATTCTCTCCAACTAACAAACATAAAGGAAAATACTTTGCGAAACAAATCATCAAGGATTCAGCCATGTGATTATGATGGCCGTGGACCAATCATATGAACAGTCAAACAAAACATGATTGAGTGGTTGGTCTCTATGAAAAGCCAGAGGCCCTTTTAAGAATATATGCTGTCTGCATGAAGCTGCCGACTGTGATCCAATTGACCGTTTGTATGGGCCAGAAGTTGTACATTGGAAAGGTCATCACTTCTACATTAACTGAGAGCATCTGTTTTGGCTCCCTGGTCAGGATTAAGTGTCCTTCTTTCTCTATCTAGGTCTCCCTTAAAATGCTTATTTTGACCCGTATGTTGCTTCAGAAGCGACCATGTTACCATCTTTGTGATATCATGTCAGAACTGTACATTTTGACCCCGGATCCTTTACACTAGCCAGCTTTTCTAAATGGATGGCGGCCAAATTGGATTTTACCAATCTACCAGCCTCATATAATGTTGTTTTCTGATTCAATTGAAAATTTGAAATTTGGGGTATAGGCTACATGAATGGACCAAGTGTCTTTACCGTTTGTCACGACCATTACATGTACCATGTATCCCTAAGATGGCATATACCCCCCCCCCCCCCCCTTATGACATCCGTTCAAGATGCCCCCAAAGTGCTGGTTTGACCAGTAAATAGCCCTTCTTGTAGCCTACCGGTTAGATCAGATTCTCTTTCCTCTGAACATCCCCCAAACTGAACAACTTTAAAAATATATATATATAGCCTTTTTCCTTGTAACTAACCTTAGCTGTAATGGCAGCTAATGGATTTTAACCGATATGACGGCACCAGTGCATGGACACACATTCACGTTGAATCAAATAAATGTCATCCGAATCAGATTATCTGACCCTGAAACGCGCCTTTATCCCCAAAACCTTTGGTTTTGTAGCCCCTTTTTACTTGAAACTAAAATTGAGCTAAACTCCATGCGATGGTGGCCATATTGGATTTGTATCAATAATACAGTCCGGGGGATCCTTTGGAGTTGTATTGAATAAATAGCCCCATGATTGGATTGCCCTGTCCTTCGAAACCCCTGAAACGCTTGCATTTTGTATATGCTATTGCTAGCCTTCTTTCATTTGTATTGAAACACATTTGACATTGGGTCAAACATTGTCTAATAGAGGGCATATTGAATATTAACTGACATAGCGGCTCCAGTGGGCCCTCTAGTTTCACGTCTAATAGAAAACATTCTCTGACCCTGAAACCCCCTAAATCGCAGGATTAAAAAAAAATGCACTTTTTGACGCGAAACTAAGTGTGTCCTTACCTCCAATGGCATCAATTTTGATTTTGTACATACATGGCGGTCCCAGGGGCACCCCTTCAGGTTAATCAAATGAATATCAGGTATCATCATTATCTTACCCTGTAAACCCTTTGTGGCTCCTTTTAAATAGAAACTACATTTGACCTTACCTTCGATGGCGGCCATTTTGAATGTTGACCAATATGGTGGTCTCAGGAGGCGCCCCCCTCATGTTTAATCGTAGACATACTATCAGCATCAGATTCTCTGACCCCAGAAACCCTCAATTGCATATTTGTTTCTGTTTTTGTAGCCATTTTTGGCTTAAAACTATACATTTTACCTTACCTCCGATGGCGGCCATTTTGAATTTTGACCAATATGACGGTCCCATATGGCGCCCCTTCATGTTTAATCGAAGAAACATTTTCAGAATCGGATTCTCTGACCCTAGAAACCACCTAATTAAAACTAGTTTTATTTTTGTAGCCCATTTTGGCTTGTAACTACGTTTGACCTCACCTTCGATGGCGGCCATTTTGAATGTTGACCAATATGGTGGTCTCAGGAGGCGCCCCCTCATGTTTAATCGTAGACATACTATCAGCATCAGATTCTCTGACCCCAGAAACCCTCAATTGCATATTTGTTTCTGTTTGTGTAACCATTTTTGGCTTAAAACTATACATTTTACCTTACCTCCGATGGCGGCCATTTTTAATTTTGACCAATATGGCGGTCTTAAGAGGCGCGCCTTCATGTCTAAACAAAGAAATACCATCAGCATCTGGTTCTCCGACCCCAGAAACCCCTCAATTGCATATTTGTTTTTGTTTTTGTAGCCCCTTTTGGCTTGAAACTACATTTGACCTTATCTTCGATGGCGGCCATTTTGAATTTTGACCAATATGGCGGTCCAAGAGGCGACATTCATGTTTAATCGAATAAACATTATCATAATCAGATTCTCTGACCATAGAAACCCCTTAGTTACACTAAATTTGGGTTTTGTAGCCCCTTTTGGCTTGAAACTACATTTGACCCTACCTCCGATGGCGGCCATTTTGAATTTTGACCATTATGGCGGTCCCAGGGGCCACCATTCTTGGCATCCACCAGAAATCGCAATAGTATAGTATGAACTACCTCTGGGCCAAAATATCCCTAATTTCCCCCACTATACCAAAATGTGTAATGGAATTCTGACATGTTGCGAAGCTTGTCAAGACGAAAAGTGTGCGTTAATAAAAAAAAAACACTGTCTCTTTGCGTCAGTCAGTTGCCATGCACAAGTTGAACATGGAGTGTCATTAAACAAAATAAAACATAATACTCTTTAATTAGAATTACAATTTAGTAAAAACCTAACGGGATGATGATTTTCCTTCCGTTTCAGATTCACAATTTGTCACAAAACGGAAGTGAAAACAAAGACGCTGAACCCCTCGTGGGCGCCGTTCAGCATCATGCTCCGATCCTTCTGCAACGCCGACTACGACCGGTCGCTCAAGGTGGAATGCTGGGATTGGAACCGGAACGGAAGGTAAATATGTTTTTCATAGTTATTCATATATATTTGATTAAAAACTTCACAATGTATTGCATATATCATTTGCTGTCAAAGTGATCCATTAACCCGGGCCATTAACTTTGTACAATTTCATGTCTGGCAGAAGAATGAAATGGGTTTAAATGGGTTTTGATTTTTTCAAATGTCTTTATAATCATGGATATATTTAAGATTGAATTTGAGAGCGTCTGTAGATGGTTTTCGACCGTATTTAAGATGATTCTCTGAATTTGGATACTCTATCGTCCAAAGTATCCGAATTCGGATACTTCACGCAAATGATTCGGATCAAATCAGACATTGATTTTCTCTGTTTTCACTAGGTAAACTTTTTATTCTTTTTCTATGAAATTCGCACAAGTGAAATTGGTATGTGATTGAAGTCTAAAACATTACTTTATAGGGAAAATTAAAAAGTTTATGGATCACTTTAGAATTGGTGACGATTTAGTAGAGTCTGCACATTTAGATTTGAATCATGGGTCTTTTTAATAAAGTGATAATGTTTTTGCAAAAAAAAACCCCATTACATTCAAATGGACAAGAATAGGTGGAATATTTGCAGCATTCTTACAAATATGAAAGGCTTCTAAATATTGTGCAAGCTGATACGTAACACTAACAAGGCGATATGCCGTAAAGTGTCTCGCCCACTTGCGCGCATTCATGCAACATTGGACCTCATTTGACCTTTGACCTACTTATGTGACCTTTGACCCCAGAATATCATGGAGGCCAATTAGGGCACCTTCCAACCAAGTTTGGTTACAAACAGATACAGGGTTGGAAAGTTATCAACCCTAATAGACTCTGGCAGGTAAAATTTCTCATTGGACCCCATTTGACCTTTGACCGACTTATGTGACCTGTGACCCCAGAATATCATGGAGGCCAATGTAGGGCATCTACCAATCAAGTTTGGTTACAAACAGATGCAGGGTTGGAAAGTTATTCAAATTTTTGTAAGCGTCACGGACGGACGGACGACAGACGGACGGAGGACAGACGGACGCAATTTGGATCCCTTAGTCTCTCTCCACCTTCGGTGGGCTCGACACCAAGAGACTAGTATATCATTTTGCTGTTTCTCTAATATAGTCATGACCTGATTGGGACATTTGAGACAACGGTACGCGAACTGTCAAGAGGATCTGGCCATAAAGATGTTTATCAAGTAAGACTGATGATCACTTTCTTATTCAATGTTAATTGCTTACTTTGAAAGGTGCATACAATGTAAGTGCTCTCACGGCATTAATTTATAGCCTTGGTGGCAATGAGGTGTTATGAGCCCCTCTGTAGGGCAATGCATAATGTCGGGTAAAAGTGAGAAGGGTATTAAGTAGATTTTGGGTTAAATTGAGTAATTGCATTCCATCTTGTAGGACTGAGCCTTCTATATGCGATGCCAAGTTTTCAGGTAATAATAATAATAATGAATTCTGATTTGGGGAATATTTAACAAAATGAAAAGAGAGCTAAAAGTGTTCTCCACAAGGTTCTCAAGAGTATTAATCTCTAAAGTACAGCAGTGACTTAATTAGTGCCCTTAATCTCTTTCTCAACCATAATACAAAATGCGAAGCCCTTTAAAGGCATCTAATAATGAGCAAAAATGCAAAGTGATATTCACTAACTCTTGCACTCACCTTGTACACGGTTTTGACGGTCCAGTGGATAATTTAACATCTGAACACTTCAATCCTAAATATCTTTTTAACGAAAGGGAAATTTGAAAAACTGAAACCTGTCCCATGCTTTTATTGTTAATACAAATACAACAAGGTATGAAGGAACCGCTAGAATTCCAATTGGATTTTGAGGATGTGGACAATGTTACTAAGTCCCTTTAACGTCTCATTTTGCTACCGAGTACCTTCCCCAACCTCATCAGGTCCCAATTCACCGCTGGGGAAACGGGACATTTTTTTTCTCCATTTATTGATCCAGTGGAGCCTCGAAGTTCAAACCCATCGACCTTTGGCACTGCAGTCAATTTGGACCTTGTCGGTCATTGCCACAATTAATTTATTAATTTTGTATCGATAGATTTTGAAAGAAGGAATTAATTGGCACAATAAGATATGGGTTCGAAAGGTATCAAACTGGTAACTATATACATGTTCGTTTTTTCTTCCAAAAAATAATCAACCTTTTTAATATGTAACAGAAACATTTATAACTGATGTCTAAATTGACTCACCCCGTTTCCTTGCTGTTGCTTGCTTTCCAGTTGATACATCCCCTAAAGCAAAAGAAGAAGACGCATTCCGGCCTGATATACTTAGAGAGTGCAAAGATTGAGCCCCAGTTCACATTCCTGGATTACATCCAGGGAGAAACCCAGCTCAATTTTACAGTCGCAATCGACTTCACAGCATCAAATGGTAAGATCAAACAAAACAAATATTTTCAAACAGACAATTCTTACAATGTTTTCATATACATTGCATTATGATTGTATGATTACCAAGATTTATAGCCTCAGTTTATACATGTATAATAGACTACATTCAGTTATAGGGAACCAGATCAATTTCACTGTCACCATTGCAAACTAAACATTATGACTACCAAATATGGCTTCTGCCAATATATGGCTCCCCTGTTTACGGCACACGAACAAAGAGAATTTCCTGCAGTTACCTCATTTCCTAATATAAATCCCTTTAACTTTGTGGTGATCGAAGCGCACTAAATTTGGAGATGCCTGCAAAAGATGGACACTATCTTTAAAGGGATAGTTGAGTTGTGGTAAGGAGTGCAGTTTTGGGCAAACTGAATATTAGTAACCAAAAGCTGCCCCACAACATAATAAAATAATAGTTATAACTCCACCATGCTCGAAAGGTATACACAATTACAAACGAATAAGTAAAAAGCCTGTTATCATTAAAAAAAGAGTCGTTAAAACACAAGATGGCGCTCTCTAAAAGCGCGTTGATTTGAACCATTTTCAATGAAAAATTGTGCATGTGACGTTTTGTTAAAAAATAATGATATAGAGATCAACAACTACCGGTATTTATAAATCTCTTTTGTACATTTTTGAAAGGTGTTGCTTTTTTTTTTCAACGGCTAGGTCAACATTTCTGAATTATTGTAGGCCTCACAATAATTACAAATGGTTCTATTTATAAATATTTCAGCTCTTTCTGAACCGATTTTGATCAAATAAAGTTTATTCTGTCATTAAAATTGAATGCTCTTGCAAATCAGTTGACACTCAGTTTTTCATTACCTCACAAAAAAAGGATTTCTTGTAGCGCCCTCTATACCAAAACTCAAATATCCCTTTAAAGGGACTGTCCGCCTTTTGCAAGCCGAATTTCAAAAGATGCGAGGTTATTGTCTCATATGAAAGAAAATGTCATTTAACAGCATGCCTGAACAAATTAGGGCTTGAAATCTCTTTTTCGTGGAGTTGCGTTTAATTGTGCTTTATACGAGTATTCACCCGGTGCGAAATTTCGCTCACGGCGCATTCCGCGGAGTACCACGTTGCTGTGCGTGACCACTACGTGACCCGCGCACAGATTGTGATCGAACAACTGCGTAAGCGAATACTAAACAAAATAACCAAAACTCGCTAAGAACTTACTACATGTAATTGTATATTCTTCATTTTCGAGACCTTTTCCGTGACATACCTTTACAAATGTCGGCTTCACAATAACTTTACAAGAATAAGTACAATATTGTTGTAATATTATGCTTAATCAGTTAAACTCCTTTATTGACCGATATATAGTTTTGTGTAGGGGCGCATTCGTTTTTCATTCGTAGAATCCAAATTACAGGGCTGTTCGATCTGAATATTTGTGTGTGTGTTACATTCATCCTCATCCGTCTACTGGAAACTGTTCAGACGATTTGTAAAAGGCGGACAGTCCCTTTAAGGCGGTGACTAGAACTATGGACTATGATACCGATAACTCTTCTCAGCATTGGGTTTATGTTGCTAGATAATTCATACAATGATAGATAATAAGTGATTCTTTGTTGTGAATTCGAAGGTGATCCAAAAGAGCCTAGCTCATTGCACAACATGAACCCCCACCTACCCAACCACTACCTGAGGGCTTTGAAGGCTGTAGGGTCCGTCATTCAGGATTATGATGCAGACAATCTCTTCCCAGCGTTGGGATTTGGTGCCAAAGTACCTCCAACAGGAGCTGTGTCCCATGAATTTTATCTGGTAATGAAGCAATACTTATGATAACATATCGTAATTGTAATAATTCTGTTGATGCATGATGATTTTTATGATGATATTGATATGTAGATAATTCATGATGATAAAGATTATGATATTGATGATGTTGATGATGACGATGATGATATTGTAGGATGAGTATGATGGTGGTGGTGGTGGTGGTAATGGTGATGATGATGGGTGCGATTCGTTATTCCGAACACACAAATTTCGTATACCTGAGGCTTCGTTAATCCAAAAATGAAATAGGGTTCGTTAATCCGAACATGAAATACGGTTTGTTAATCCGAACATTTGTTGCATTAATCCGAAGATTCGTTATTCCGAAGGTTCGATATTCCGGAGGTTCGTTTATCCGAAAATGTAATAAGGTTCGATATTCCGAGGTTCGTTTATCCGAAAACGAAATGAGGTTCGTAAGTCCGAAAATGCAATAGGGTTCGTTAATCCGAAAATGATATGGGTTCGTATTGAACCTTTCGAATTAACGAACCTCATTTAATTTTCGGATTAACGAACCCCATTTAATTTTCGGATTAACGAACCTTCGGTATAACGAGCTGTAACCATGATGATGATGATGATGGTATATTGGATCGATCTTTTTTCAATACGAGGGTCGTGGGTTCGATTCCGAACTGCAGGATGTGTGTCCTCCAGCAGGCACTTTTGCTGCTTTTAACCCAGGTGTAGTAAATGGGTACCCGGCACAAATCTATTTATTGTAATATTGCTTGTTACGCATGCAAGGCAGCTCGGCTACAACCAGGGTGATAATTACTGTATAGTATAATCATGATAATGCGCCTCCGAATATAATTTGTAGATATGGTGCAATATAAATACTGGACTATTATCACATCTGTATGATGATTATGATGTTGTAATGTCGAGGTTGATGGAAATAATAATTGAATAATTGAGCAAAGAAAAATAGGCTTTGCCGGGAATCAAACCAGAGACCTCCAGATTGCTAGACTGGTGCTCAACCATCGAGCCACAAAGAGCCTTGAATGGGGGACGTTCCCATGAAACCCTTTTTATTGCTCGTATAGTCAGGAGCTATATAAATCTGGCACTAACCCAAGGATAATTAAATCGACTTTTCTAAAGAAAGTCCGAGGGATCAGTGAAGTGATGCAGCTTTTTGTATTAATTGCATTCAAACATAAAGGACAATGATTAGAAATATTTGAATTACATGGAAATGAGCAAAGAAAAATAGGCTCGATGGTTGAGCACCGGTCGCAATCCTGAGTTCTCGGGATCCTTGTTGAATTATTTATAAATTGACTCCTCTTAAAGGGATAGTTGAGTTTTGGTATAGAGGGCGCTACACAAAATATTTGTTTGTGAGATAATGACAAACTGAGTGTCAAATTCGAAAGAGCATACAATTTTAATGACAAAATACATTTTATTTGATCAAAATCGGTTCAGAAATGGCTGAAATATTCATAAACATAACCATTTGTAATAAATGTGGGGCCCCACAATTATTCGATAATTTTGAACCAGCCGTTAAAAAAAAATTAAAATGCTTCCTCTTTTAAAAAATGTACAAAAGAGGTTTTTAAATAGTTGTTGATTATTTCTCTATCTAATCACTATTTCAACAAAATATCACATGCACAATATTTTATTTCAAATGGTTGAAACCGATCTATAACGGCTCTTTTTGAATGATAACAGGCTTTTTACTCAGTAATTTGTAATGTTTTATTCGTTTCGAGCATGGGGGAGTTTAACTATTAGTTTGTAATGTAATGGTGCGGGTTTTAGTTACTAAAATTAAGTTTGACCAAAACTGTACTCTCTTTACCATAACTCAACTATCCCTTTAATTTTGTTACCAATGTTTAGAATGGGAGCACTGACCAACCGTACTGTATAGGCATATATGGCGTGATAGCTGCCTACCAGAGGGCACTAAACACAGTAAAGCTGTTTGGACCAACCTACTTTGCACCTGTCATCAACCACGTGGCCAGGTTGGACTGTTCTTTCTTGTATCGTTGTCTCCATAGTTCTGTGTCTCCGCCTTTCTTTCCCCCTATCCATTTTACGTGTGCATGTGGCTTTATAGTCCATAGTGTTCATGTCATTAATGTCATTTTTGCCCTGACAAAGGTCGATTCTGCTAGCATCGAAATATATTACATGTAGGCGCTCCTCACTGACTCTCATTAATGGGAACTAGCGGCACACACGGAAATCCGAGGGTTTTTAGTCAAGACAAAATATGATCCCATTTACAGCGGTATAAGACGACCACCATATTCTTAAAAATGGCACTGCCCCCCATGGTCATTAAAATAATAAATCGAAACAAACTGGTGTTAATTCAAAAATACAGCCTGAAATTGTATTCCTCTTCATGCAGGTCTTATCCATGCAATAGCTTCTCCGGCTCCCGCTCGATCATTCGATCATGGACTCCCAGTCAACCCGACCTGTGGTGTAGCAAGGATTTTTCCAGGGGGGGGGGGGGGAGGGGGGGAGGGGGCTTGGATTTTCATGAGGGGACACAGTTTTTCGTCTGACACCCGTTTAGATAGCCTAACTTTATCATTTATACCTCATAAATGATCTGATCTGGCCCAAAATTTAATGAGCATTACATGATCTTGGCCCAAATTGATTATGTTTACTTTTGTAATTAGATGTTTTTGTGGCGACATCAGTCAGTTGTCAAGTTTTTAGAACTAGAAATAAACCAAAATTTTCGAAGGGGGAACCTGGCACATGCCCCCCCCCCCCCCCCCCTCTCAAAGCTACGACCCTAGTTGTCTGTTCTCCCTATCCATACAAAAAGGTTTTGGGCCACTTGAGGCGCTCACACATTTTGTATTTCTTTATTTTCCAAAATCAACATTAAGAATATTACTAAGAATAGGAACAATAATTGAACAATCATTCGGAGGGATGATCGCCACTCAGCGCTGTCTTAATAAACATGTGGCTTGACTTCCGTGATTGTGCACTACTCACACACGAAGTCTGTCAATTACGGGGTCATTCGCTCGGTTAAAATGTATATTCTGCTCCGCCCTATCAATAATTAATAAATAGCCTACACCCGTGATATGCGCTAAAAATCACAAAAATCTCGGAGAGAGGCGTGGGTGAGTGGGACTTCAATTCGCTGGGTTGAAGCTTACCCTAACAGATATAATAGTAACTTTGTCCCAATCAGTCATAGATAATCACTCATAAATTTACCAGATTTTCTGTGTATGGCTGTTTTTTTTTATTTTTTACTTATTTATTTATTTTTGTTCTTCTTCAAATTTCTCCTTCATTATCTAGATATTTATGATTATATTTGAAAGTGTGCATTTTAGCTCAAATTATCTATGAGATTTCTAACAATTATTTTAATATAGAACCTTATGTTTTCTTTGTCCATTTGTAGGTTAGCATCAGCCAAGCAGGATGGATCAGCGTACTTGGTCCTGCTCATTGTGACCGATGGAATCATCAATGACATGAACAAAACAAAGCAGGCCATCGTAGAGGTGAGTTGACCATTCACCCCTTATAGGACAAGCCTAGAACTAGTCTAGGACAAGCCTAGAACTAGTCTAGGACAAGCTTATAACTAGTCTAGGACAAGGATGAAGTCACGGTTGTTGAGACCAATATTTTTGATTAAGGCTTGCTTATGCATGTAAACGTTTGATGCGTTGTAAGTGTGTCATATTTGTGTACATGCCTCCGTCATCGAAGTGGCCGGATATGGATATGATGGCGGCTACTTTTGAGTTGATGGCAGCTACTTTTGTGTTCATGGCGGCTACTTTTTAAATTGATGGCGGCTACTTTTGGGTTCATGGCGGCTACTTTTGGGTTCATGGCGGCTACATTTGAGTTGATGGCGGCTACTTTTGAGTTGATGGCGGCTACATTTGAGTTGATGGCGGCTACATTTGAGTTGATGGTGGCTACTTTTGAGTTGATGGTGGCTACTTTTGAGTTGATGGTGGCTACTTTTGAGTTGATGGCGACTACATTTGAGTTGATGGCGGCTACTTTTGCGTTGGTGATTGGTACTTTGAGTGGAAAACACCCACTATCCACTCAAAAGCAATCACTATCAACTGTGTTTTGCCCTTTTGGCGGGTATTGTTGAACGCGAAAAGGGCAGATGTGTGATGATGATAAGAAATGAGTTGATGGTGGTAAGAAATGAGTTGATAGTGGTAATAATTGAGTCCATGGCATGAAAAAGCTAACACCATGAAGTGAATTCTTACCACCAGCTAACATTCCCCTTTTGGCGTTCCATAGCCGGAGGCATGATGTTTCCGGGTTGTTGGTCCGTCTGTACGTATACGTCCATCCATCTGTCCCGTTTTCGTTCTCGCGATATCTTGAGAACCAGTCGATTGATCATTTTGAAATTTGGTATGTATGTTCGTTAGATTTTGGGGTCAAAGGTCAAGGTCACTGGGCTCATTATATATGCAAAAATACCTTGTCATGATAATATTTCAAGAGCAGATTGACAAGATACCATCAAACTTCGTACCTGTATGTATCTTGGAAAGCCAATTAAAAGGCAGATTTGGGGGGCAGGAGGTCAAAATTAATGTCTAGGTCACGGAGCTCATTATATAATGCAAAAATAGTTTGTAATTGTGATATCTCAAGAACCGTTTGACAAATTACCACCAAAAGTGGTACCTCTATGTATTTTGGGGTGCTAATAAACCTATTTGATTTTGGGCCATGAGGTCAAAGGTCAAGGTCACCGCTAATATATATGACTAAATAGTTTGTACATGTAATTGCGACGTCTCAAGAACGGGTTGAAAAATCATCATCAAACTTAGTACCTGTATGTATCTTGGGGAGCTTATAAACTAATTATATTTTGGTATTGAAGTCAAAGGTCAAGGTAGCGGCTCATATGTTAAAAAATAACTTGTAAATCTGTTTGATGGATTAACCATCAAAATTAAGGTTAACCCATTTTGGACGGGACCCTAAAATGTTCGGGCAAAGCCTTTTCTCGTCAGAGACTGGATCCGAAAATATTTGCGCTAAGAGTACGAAGTCAACATGTAATTTTACAACTGAGATTTCACCTTCTTTAGCACTTTATTTTCTAAAGAAACTGCTATTACTCAAGAGATAACATATCAAATACATCATTAAGTATTTGTGATTATATATATAAACGAAGCTAGCGATAAATAATTTAGCACACTAAAACGTCAAATAACCGAGCAACTTCAGTGGAATGGGAATTACGATATGCAGACTGGTTTTCTGTAAATGGATTATGTAATACTCGAGATGACGTTTGAGTTGACTAGCGACAATGCTTTCTAGAATCTAGCTTTTGAAAGGACATGTTTGCAATGGGATGATAACAATCTGAAGCAGGACTCAACACTAGCACTTGCCCGCTTCCCCTGGGCAAATACAAATTGATGTTGGGCAAGTAAAATGTAATACATTTTATATTTTGCTTGCTCGATCGGGCAACTAAATGATTATTCAACTATGAGAGAAGAATCTCAATTCATATCTGTAAATCTCCTCTTTAAGTACAAGGGCAAGTAAATTGTATATAAGGGCAAGTCCAATTTTACAATGTATGACTTTACTAGCTTGCCCGAAAAGGCCAGTACAGAAAAAAGTTAGTGCACGGATCAGACTTGTGTAAAGCATTCCGATCTACATGTATAGTCTTGGCTTTTTTAGAAGAGTTAAGGTAAAGTGATGTCTTGAATTGAGACTACACCTCAAGCCCATTTCATAAAACACTTGCAATTGTTGTAAGTGTCCTATTATTGTAACTATGTGGTCAACAGCCGATCAGCATGGAGCATTACAGCTGTTGCCATGGTAGTTACAATAATTGAACACTTACAACAATTGCAACAGTTTTATGAAATGGTCGACAGTAGACCATGAAAGAGAGTGATTTATGATATTTGTTATAGCAGGAAGAAGCTCATCGAGACTTTCTTTCAAAAGCCAGGTGGAGGATTTGGACTACGAGATGTAAGTGTTGGGTAGTGCTTTAATGAAGTGTTTGACTTGGGTTTTAGTAACTAGTAAGAAATCAGACAGCTTGCCAATAGTAATATCCCGGGGATTAATGACATTTGTGAGTAGCTGTTTTAGGCAGATTCAGGAAATAAGCAATGGTTCTACCAACTTTCTCATTACAGCACTCTGCGAAATTGTTTGCTACGTCCTCATCCGAGGTGTTATCAGGAAGAAAGGACCTTTGATAAGTGGTAGTTAGTCATTGCAATAGTTTGACATCATTCATTATGTACATTTTAACGAATATTTCACAGGCTTCTACACTACCTCTATCCATCATCATTGTCGGCGTTGGAAAAGAAGACTTTTCGAGTAAGTTACCTTGATATTTACTTTTGGTATTAAAATAAAACACTTAAAAGGCCCTCCACAGTTTTTTGCGATTACATGGCAACGCATGAAGATGTCGCCCCACCACTTCATGACTTTTTTCTTTCACGTTTTTAATTGAACCCGTTCCCTTGAAGATTTGAAAATTCCCATTGACTTTGTACATTAATTGAACAAAAGGTGAAATGGTCAATGGGGAAAACACTTTTAATCATCATATTTTAGCCTACATGGTTATGTAATATGTTTTACACTGTTTTGCTTTGAAAATAATAAAGTTTTGGTAAAATGCGCAGAGCGTATATTGTCACAAAGTGGATTTTGACAGACTGCAAAAAATTGATCATACCCAAAGACTGCATGACAAACCAAATTTAGCTGAAATAAAAATCTTCACGAAGCCTGGTTATTATTCTCCAATATAACACCATTCCAAAATATTTTGCAAATTACCTTCAACTGATCTATTAACTTTGTGAAAATTCAACTAAATTCACTTGGAAATTTCACATTTCTCTTATACCTTGCTGCTTGGCTTATGGTAACAAAAGAATGAAATGGGTTTTGATTTTTCAAATGTCTCCCTAATTATGGAGATATTTAGGATTCAATTTATATGTATAGATGCTTTCGACCGTATAGTCAAGAGTATCCAAATTATGAGACTAAATCCTCCATAGTATCAAAATTCGGATACTTCACGTGAACGATCAGCTTTTAATTTTGCCTTCAGTCCGCCATGATGTTCGCGCACTCTGTAGCTTCTAGTTCTACCATGGCAGTTGTACTTCTATCGGTAGATTGCTGCATAAATAGAGTTCAAGTATGGGACTGGTAATAAGTCATTGAGGAAAAGCGTTTATTTTTTTCAACTTGTTTTCTTCAGACATGGACGAGTTGGATGGAGATGAGGTCAGAGTCTCATTTAAAGGGAAAATGGCGACAAGAGATATTGTTCAGGTTGGTAAAATTCTGTATTAGTCCAGTAGACGGTTCTATATGTCGTGTATTAGACCTGGAGACATTCATAAGTCCAATGTTTTTTTTGCTATTCATGTTCTAAATGGTTTATAGAGAAATTTCAGCTTTGTTGCCACCTCGGCAACATTGAGCATTTTTTTGTATAAGCATTATAAAGATAATGAGCTAATTTGCATATTTCTGAAATAAGGTCAGAGGTCATTTGCTATCTAGAAATAGTGCAAACATAATGAAAACTATTATTTAAAGGTGTTTTGGGGTAAGGAATCCATTTCCAATGCTTATTTGCGTGTGCCATGTGGGCAACACCCTGAAATCCAATATGGCTGCCCCTAATTTGCATATTTATGAATATGATTGGTTTTTGGTGGCTGGGGCCATTAATAAACAAAAAGTACAGGATATTATTTTTCAATCATGTTCTACATATGTAATAAAGATATTTCAGCTTTGTTGCCACCTTGGCAACAATCAGCAATGCATATAATTAGCATAATTAGGTTTTTCACCTAATTTGCATATTCCCATAAATCAAGTAAAATCGTATATATTGTGACCCCGAAATCTAAAAATTACGAGTAATACCACTTTTCCAAGGTTTTGGGGGGCAACAAATCCATTTATGATACTTAAAGGGGTAGTACAGTATTGGTAAGGCTGAACTTTAGTAACCAAACCTGGACAATAACATTATAAACTAATAGTTATAACTCTACCATGCTCGAAAGATATACAAAATTACAAACGACTAAGTAAAAAGCCTGTTATCATTCAAAAAGAGCCATTAAAACACAAGAGGGCGCTTTCTAAAAAGGCATTGGTTTCAACCATTTTTCATACAAAATTATGCATGTGATGTTTTATTGAAATAATTATTAAATAGAGAAATCATCAACAACTATTTAAAAAAACGCTTTTGAACATTTTTGAAAAAGTGCAAGCATTTTTTTAATAAAAAAAAAAAATCATCTAATTATTTGGGCCCCAAATGATTATAAGATCAGATATATTTATTGATATTTCAGCCGTTTCTGGGTCGATTTTGACCAAATAAAGTTTATTCTGCCATTAAAATTGCATGTTCTCTCAAATTCGACACTCAGTTTTTCATTGCCTCATAAAAAACTGTGATGTGCAGCGCCCTCTCTACCAAAACTAAACTACCCCTTTAATTCGACATATCTCCATGCAACCCATATAAATCCAAAAAATATGCTTTAAAAAAAGATATGAATATACTTGGTATAATACATCATGTAAAAGATATTTTGTTCTTGTCTCGTGATACTTAGTTTGTGAAAATTGAAAAAGCAGTAATCTAACTACAACTATATGTGAAGTCAGCAATGTAAAAATGGCACTGCGCACGAGAGTTGGAATTATTGATCAACACAATCATGACAATGAATAGTCTCTCATGGAACCTCCATTTGCTTTAGTTTTTTCTTGTTATTCCATAGTTGAGTTAATTATCAAAATGATACATTAAAAATGTGGAGGAATTAATAATTAATAATTGAATTGGTTTCTTGCCTGATCATGCAACTCGGTCTGTTAGTCTCTGGTTGCTGTGGATTTCCAACATCATTCCTCTGATGAGGTGGATGTTTTTTGACCAAATTGTGCGTTTAACAGAATGTTAGCATGAACGAAAGGGATAGGTGGAATAATATGAATGCATCGCTGGGCAATAAAAAGGGCAAAATGGCCGATATTATCGTCCAATATCGATTTTGTTTTTATTTTATTTTCAGATAGAGTTCTTTAAAACCTATCCGATGATATGTTTAGAATTCCCATATGTGCCCCACTTTTTGAGAAAATCACAAATAACAAAAGGACAAAATGACAAAATTGCACGTATTTGGGCAACAAAAAGGACAAAATCGTTTTCATGAACTGCCGAGAGGTGTTATTTGGTTAAGAATCAATGTATTACGAATGAAATGTGTTATTTTACTACTTTTCCGTAAGAATATAGCATTGATCACAATATCCGCACATGCGTACGGCCACAAGTTTAAAGGGGTAGTTTAGTTTTGGTAAGGCTGAACTTTAGTAGCCAAAACCTGCACAGTAACATTATAAACTAATAGTTATAACTCCACCATGCTCGAAAGGTATACAAAATTACAAACGACTAAGTAAAAAGCCTGTTATCATTCAAAAAGAGCCATTAAAACAAGAGGGCGCTTTTTAAAAAGGCATTGGTTTCAACCGTTTTTCATACAAAATTATGCATGTGATGTTTTATTGATATAATGATTAAATAGCGAGATCATCAACAACTATTTAAAAAACGCTTTTGAAATTTTTTGAAAAAGTGCAAGCATTTTTAAATTTTTTTCTAAAAATCATCTAATTATTTGGGCCCCAAATAATTATAAGATCAGATATATTTATTGATATTTCAGCCGTTTCTGGGTCGATTTTGACCAAATAAAGTTTATTCTGCCATTAAAATTGCATGTTCTCTCAAATTCGACACTCAGTTTTTCATTACCTCACAAACAAATTGTGATGTGCAGCGCCCTCTCTACCAAAACTAAACTACCCCTTTAACCAATTTTAATTCAAGTGACTACGAAATAACCCTTGCATGTTTGGCATACACGACTAAACGCGCATATGATATGGGCAATAAAAAGGACAAAAATGGATTTGCCCTTTTAGCTGCCCATTATTGCGCCAAGCATAGGCGCCGGAAGTGGGGGGGCAGGGGGGCGGCCGCCCCCCCAATCCAAAAAGTGGGGGGGCAAAACGCAATTTTGCCCCCCCAAAAAAGCCCCCCCTCCCAAATAAAAAAAAAAGAGTGGGAAAGACACAATCAAATGTATGAGCTAACGTTCAAAAACTAGTTGATACATACATTTTCAGTTTTCGCTGCGCGCTTCGCGCGCGAACAGATTATCTCAGTTTGTTGTAAACATTCTGATGAGAGCATAGACATTTTATTCTTTTTTTGTTTAACTCGGATTCTAAATTTCCTTCACAGGTATGGCATGAAGTGCACCAAATTGCACCATTTCAAGTATATAAATGCAAAATCTTCCCCCGTGGGAGGGGGATACCCCCTCCCAAACCCTCCCCCTCTGGCTCTGCCCAAGCCCTCGGTCGCTTCGCTCCCTCGGGATTCATTATTGGCTGTAGGCCATGTTGTTGGATCATATACATGCGCCATTGGAACTGTGTATGACACTAAATGCAATATTTATGTGTGAGTTTGGGTGCATATTTATTAGTGCGTCAATTATTTGTTTTCTTCGTAAAAAAATATATCAAAATCATAACACGCTTTCGCAGATACAGTTAATCTTAAGCCCGAATTTCCTACCTAGGTATGCACCAGATTGCACAATTTCAAGTCCATAAATGCAAAATCTTTCTTACCGTGGGAGGGGGATACCCCCTCCCAAACCCTCCCCCTCCCTCCCTGCCCCAGCCCTCAGGCGCTTCGCTCCCTCGGGACTCATTAATGGCTGTGTGTTGTTGGATCATACATAATGTTGCATAATTATGGTTTATGTTGTTGCGTGTATGTTTTGGGGTACATATTTATTAGTGTGTCAATTATTTGTTTTCTACGTGAAAATTATATAAAAACTTTCTGGTCGATCAAATCATATCACGCTTTCCCAAATACAGCCGAATTTCCTATCTAGGTATGCACCAGATTGCACAATTTCAAGTCCAAACATGCAAAAGCTCCCTACCGTGGGAGGGGGAGACCCCCCTCCCACACCCTCCCCCCGCTCAGTCGCCTCGCTCCCTCGCAATGTCTCACTCTCACATCTGGCTCAAAGTTGGTAACCCAGAGTGTGATTGGGCATGAGCCCCTACACACACAAATTGTGAGACCCCTTGGGGTTTTGCCCCCCAATCCAAAACTGCTTCCGGCGCGCCTGGCGCCAAGTCGCGCGCATTGCCTGTGCATTATCAATGCGCGTAAAAGGGCAATTCGCGTTTTGTCCTTTTTCATGCCCAATATCGACGCGATATCGTGCATGTAAAAAGGGCAAATTCAGAAATGCGTAAATAACTCCGTTAAAAAGAACTGAGCGTAGGCCAAATTAGACGACTTGATTGCTTTATAGCCTACATTACTGTTTCACTAAACAAGATTACTGGATTTGGCATTTGAAAAATATAATTGCCCAAAATGTCAAAATGTTGTTTCTTCCAAAAAAGTAAGTATCGTTGTTTGCTATCGATACCGTCAATTTGTCCTTTTAATTGCCCAGCGATGTGTATGTCACTCCACCAAATAAAATGGGGTTATATGGAAATACATTGGGGTTTGATTAAGGACTGTTTTGCAGTTAAGTACAATGCAGAGATAAACGTATAGTTCTTTATTTATTATTCAACAATAATGAGACTTATTTCAAAGTCTCATTATTGTTGAATAATAAATAAAGAACAACGTTTATCTCTGCATTGTACTTAACTGCAAACTGTACACAACACTTTACTTCTACCCGTAAACTGCTTTTGACATTTCTCATTTAAAACCATTCATATTCATTAATGTATACAAAAAAACATCATTACATATTCGGTATCATATAAAGGAGGATGAAATTGTCTTGATCATGATGTATTATAACGCATATATTCATATTTATTTTAAAAAATATATTGCTTGGGAAAGATGAGTTCCGTTTTTTTCTTGAAAAACTCTGTATATATTTACTGAACTGATTATTATTGACAATAAAATCCATTTTATTTCAATATACATGTACTAAGTAGCTATTTTATATGACTAGGGCCCCGTTGCAGAAAGAGATACAATCGATTGTTACAATTAAGTTACAATTAATTGTAAGTCAGATCATGTGTTCTGAATGCGCAAATCAGATTGGTTGAATCGCGCAAATCTGCTGACTTGTATACAATTAATTGTAACTTAAGGTGGTATCTCACCGGGCTGGAGACTAGTTGGCGACTAGTTGGCGACTCCGTCTCCGCTAGTCGCGGAGACGTCTCCGCGACGTCGCCGCGACGTCTCCTGGAGACTAGCGGGGTCTCCGGGGAGTCGCGGGAAAATCAAACATGTTCGATTATTTTGGAGACTCTCCATCAGTCGCGGAGACTAATTTTGTCCGCGACTGGGGAGACGTCGCCGCGACCTACTGGAGACCAAGGCGACTGAGAGGAGACGTTGCGGAGACGTCTCCGCGACACTACTTGACCCACTTTAGAGACCACGTGACTGAGTTCTTTATCATTTGGTACAGTTTGTTCCTGCTCCCATGGATACGTCGCGGAGACGTCTCCGAGACTTCGCCTTGGTGAGATTGCAAACCATTTTCGGGTCTCCCGAGTCGCCGCGACTACCGCGACTGATCAGTCGCGGCAGTCGCGGCGACGTCTCTGCCGGTGAGATACGCACTTTACAATCGATTGTATCTCTTTCTGCAACGGGGCCCTAGTCAAATACGAGTATAATTTGCTATAAAACACAGTCACATGGTTTCAACGTAATGCAGTTTGTTCCACCTAATCTGTTCGTTTTCAGATTGATATAAGCATGGCAAAATGTCATGGTATGTGGAAGATGAGACATTTAAGTGTCAGTTGTAATTCTTCTTTACTGCAGTTTGTGCCATTCCGTGACTTTGAGAGCTCCGACAATATCCTGCTGAGCCAGGCCCAGCTAGCCAAAGAAGTACTTGCAGAGATCCCTGATCAGCTAATCTCGTTCATGCAGCTGAACAATATTCGTCCAAAACCAAGGACAGTGCCCTCTTTATATCCCAAATTGCCAGCCTCGTGATTTCCAGCCGGGCTTCTCAGAAAAATTATTCCAAGAACAATCCCAAATCGTCTTTCTGTTGAAATGATTGTGTATATACAGTAAGTTACCGCAGCAAAATTTTGAAGTAATCAAGAAAACAGTAGATGGCATTTTTTGTATTAAGATATTTCAATATTCTGAAGATGCGATTATTAATGCAAATGAAGTTGAGTTAATGTTTAACCAAGGGACGTCATTTGTTGCCTTCATTTTCTAGCCTGTGTGATTGACTGAGAATGATCAAAAAAATGTTGTTCGCTTCACTTTAAAAAAACCCGCAGAGTTGAACAATTTATTCATGTAGATAAGTATTGTATATATTCATTCGAAGGATGCCCTCTGTTATTTCGACTCTGCCAACCTAAACGACTTTCCAACTTGGCTTTGAGCACATAGGTGGATATCAAACCTCAAAAGTCTTTGGTTTTAAATTTGTACTGGTCAAAACCTTGAACATTTTAATATTGTGAACTTTATTTTAATGAGTCAGCTACATGTATATGGTTAATTACAGTGAAGCTTCTGAACTATTCTGATACCCAAAGCTAATTTCCAAATACTTTGCTGCCCACAAAATCTATGTGCCTCTACAACACTCTTGTGCTTCAGTAATTTTCAGTTAAAACAGAAACAAACATAAATATGGCAATATTATATGCATTCAATTCAAATATTAAAGCATCTAAAACGTAAACAAATAGATTCGTAAAGGTAGAATTTTGTTTTGGTTCCCTATTTTCATGTGCTTGTATATTGCAACTTATGCTTATTATTGTAAATATTTGTGTATTTTTTATTTTTTTTAATGGAAATGAATAAGATGAATTGAATTGAAAATACCAATTACTTACGAAAGTTTATTACAAATTGCAATGACATTTTACAATCAATTGTTACACTTAAGAATTGCAATGAATTGCAACACTGTTTAACATTTCCATTTATTTGTATTTAGTATTAACATTGCTAATATTTTCATTTGTAAAAACCATATAATTTGTTTGTTTACATTTAAAATTAATTTATTAATATTTAACAATTGAGAAATATTCTTAAGCTCATCATTGTATCGTATCACAAGTTTATCTAAATCATTGTTAGAAAAAATTTAATTTGTCAGCATATCAAATATATTGCAATATATTTAAGGCCTGGGTGAAATCATTCATATATACTAGAAATAATAACGGCCCCAAAATCGAGCCTTGAGGAACTCCGCATCCTATTGTTTTGAAATAAGATATTATTTTACTAAAAAGAGCAAATTGCTTTTGGTTTGTCAGATAACTTTCAAACCATTTTAATAAAACGGCATGTATTCCATAAATCCATAAGATGATAAGTATACATCTTATCTAAAAGAATGTTGTGGTTCAATGTATCAAATGCCTTGGTAAGATCAAGAAATATTTCTAACATGATCTATTTATTATCTAAGGCATTTCAAACTTTAAGAGCAAAATTCATTAATGCAGAGGATGTGGAGTGATCAGCCCTAAAACCATACTGACTATTTGATAATAAATTACATTGATTGAACAAAATATATGAATCTATTATAAAACATTTTTCTAAAACTTTAGAATACACGGGCAAGACTGAAATTGGCCAATAATTGCTAATTATATAAAATAATCCATTCTTATATACAAGAACAACTTTCGCCATTTGTAACTTCTCAGGGGGAAAAAATCATAGATTAATTAACAGAAGGGGGCCAGTCCTCTGGTATCTCGTGTGATTAACTCTCCCTTCTCCATTATATAACTGCCGAGCGCTTTGCTAGAAGGCAGAAGGTACCATTTTAAAAGTCTTTGGTATGACCTTGTCTGGGTTCGAACCCGGGACCTCCGGGACACTCTAACCGCTAAGTCACCATGCTCTGTATATCTTATATCCAGTACTTGATTTGTTTTGCAAGTCAGAAACAATATCTATAATTTCTTTAATTGTAATAGGATTAAAAAAGGCAGTTGCATTATTCTTTTTTAGATATTGTTATCATTAGAAGTGTGCACATTATGTCTCACAGATGCTCCAATGTTAACAAAATAATTATTAAACCCTTGAGCAATAGAATAATCATCTGTGATTCGTTCATTATTAACGTGAATACTTTCAATATTTGAATCTCGAGTTCGAGATTAATTTCCTATAGCTTTATTAATCACTTTCCATGTTTCTTTCAAATCATATTGCACATTTTGATTTATTTTTTTTTTATATTCATATTTTGCATTGTAAATGTCATGGTTCACCTTATTTCTATACATCTTATATACACCTTTTCTATAGTCAGTTGGATTTTGTAAGAATTGTGTAAACAACTTATATTTTGTATTGCACGGTTTACATAATTTTTTAGTAAACCGTGGTTAATCCTTTCGTTTTTTAACAAATTTAATGGAGCGTACGGGGAAACATTTATTACACAGCTGCATAAATTGATACAACAAGTTATTATAAATTCACATGTTGGGTCTTTATTATCTAATCTCCATAGAACATCATTTTAAATGGTTAATCAATGTTATAATGTTGGTTTCATTAATATCACGTTTCATAGTTGTCTGCGATTTTATAAATATTATATGAGAGTTCGATATGCAGAAAATGGAAAGTGGTCAATAATGTCCGCAAGAATAATCCCTTATAAAATATCATCATTTTTATTCGTAAAAATATTATCAATCAAAGATATTGAATGAATAGTGATGCGAGTAGGTTAATGAATTACCGGGTACATCGATTTAAAATCTAAAAACTAATTTGTTTGTGGGTAAAGGTCACAAAGGGCTGATTTTATATACACAAAAAGCTCTTGGTCGCGTTATCTCATGAACTGATTGACGGGTTACCATCTTACTTAGTACATGAATTTATCTTTACTCCTGAGTAGCCAGTAAACAGTACTGCATTGGGGCTGTGAATGATGTCACAGGTCAAAGGTCACAGCACTGATATATGCAATAGTTTGTTAATTATGATGTGGATCATGAATTTGTTATGCACTTTTATCACTTAAGTCGTATTAAAAAGTCATGTGGTCAAAAGTCACCATATAAGGCAAAGACATAATATTTGTTTTGACTATGTGCTGTTGAATTGCTTGTAATTATTAATTTGTGTAGTACATGCCTTATGAGTTATTTTGGTGTTAAAATATGATATCAATGAATGGGTTAAAACCAGTTGGATCGCAGAAAAACTCAGATCATACATGTTCATATTGAAAAAGAAAAAAACCCAGATATTATTATGAAATATGTTTTTTTAACCGATAAGTGCATTCATGCCAGATGTTTAAAAAATGAATTGTGTCTATTGCTAATATGGAATGTTTATTGTATGATTGTATACATTTTTAATTTCGTATCTTTATGTATTTCAAGTACGTTCAAAGAGGTTTATCATCATGGGGTTTTCATATTCCACAAACTGTCTGAATATCTCACCATGCAATTTTTAATACAGAGCTCTGATGATTTTGATTCTCTGATATTAGATTTGAACGTGTTAGTATATAGATGTCTGTATGTAATAATGTGCTTTTACCAAGGTTAAATAAGACGTAAAGCTACAGTAAATTTCATACATGTACGCTATAACGTATGACAAAAATATTAAGTCAATTACAATATTCTCCTCATCATAATTTAATTGAAAATTCATTTACTGTTATGTAATTTTGTACTGAATTCTGACATCAAATAATACCTATTGCATGTATGTCAAATTTAAAGTTGGAAAGAATGTTGGTTATACAGCATGTCATTATTATTATAACTTAGTTGCTAACTATATTTTTGTCTTACTTTTGTATGAATATCAAGTGCATTCTCATAATTTAATTACATACTGGAATGTGCATTTCTTTATATTAATGCAGTTTTATTAATCTTTGAGTTTTATTGATTATTTTCATATATCAAATTAACTTAATTGTATATTTGTATACCACTTTAATGGTGCTTTTGCCCAAGTTTTCTACAATGAATGCCTAACTCAGATTGTAAATATTGTTAATGTATATTTTGAAATTGTCACAGTACTAGTCAGATTTTTGTAATGTTTTCAATTCAGTTGATAAATTTCATAAAACGTCATAAGATAACACTGACAATAATACAAAATGTGAATAGGAAATTGTACAAGAAGCTGTTCGGTTAAGAACAGTTATTCCTGTAACAGACACTAAATTAAGTAGATAAATAGACTGGGAAATTGAATTCAAATGGCGGTGTTTCTTCTTATAGAGGACTTCCATAACAATTATTTTTCTAATATGTATTGTATGATTCTAATGATGCCAAAGTGTGGTAGTTTGCCCAACGTTGGCTCAACATCATCTATAGCCAACAACAAATAATTCATAATGGGGTTCTTTGATAGCATCAGTACAATAATTTATGAATGATAACACGGCATGATATGTAACGTTCAGCAAACTAGAGTACCACATTTTGTTGATGTAACAGTCACTTAATTAAGTTGATAAATA
The DNA here is from genome assembly GCA_037951105.1 of Echinarachnius parma. Lineage (NCBI taxonomy): Eukaryota > Metazoa > Echinodermata > Echinoidea > Clypeasteroida > Echinarachniidae > Echinarachnius > Echinarachnius parma. The sequence goes on along the minus strand of JBAMJV010003611.1, from coordinate 52,262 downwards.
GACTGTTATATATTCTATTAAAAGATGTATGAAAATGAATTCAAATGGCTCAGTGTGTTTCTTCTTTAGAGGACTTCCATAACAATCCTGTTTCTAATCAATAATGTGTCTAATGATACAAAATACTGTTGAAAACTGCTTATCTACTATAAAAGCTCCTAAAAGATCCTAAGTTGAACTGAACTCTAAGTTGGACGTACAAATTATGGTAAGCCATTTGTAGCTTTGGAACAAAATATATTCAAAGTATTTTAGACTTTTCATACATTTTACATCAAGAAATACATGAAATCTCCTTGATAATAGAAAATATTAATGATTTGAATCAACATGTTATGCCTTTTAAAAGTACTTTTACAACAACTAACATCTAAGAAAACTAACGGCTTTCCATAATTTGTAAGTCCAACTTAGAGTGAAGTTCAACTATTTGTGAAATACCCCCCTGGTGTAGATGAGTTTTTTGTTTTTCTTGTACGTGTCCCTTTGTTTTGTTGATGCCTACTTGTGTGTGATTTTCTCACTGCTTTTAGACTAATTTGTGTGGGATCCATAAAGTTGGATGCTCTCTACACAGGCCCTAACAAATGGAACTTTTATAGATCTTGAAATGATAGATTGCCAACCGTGGTGCAATTTATTACACGCATTGTACCATGCCATGATATAAAAATAGAGCCATTGTTGGATGGAATGTCACTATTTGATTGTGTCCTTGATATGAACAGTTTGTTTTTATTAGATTTGTAAAACAAAACAATAGTTTGAACAGAAGTACACGAAACGTACACAACACGCGCACAAACACACACACACACACACACACACACACACACACACACACACAAACACAAGCATACACACAACTAGTAACAATGGCTTGGCGTGATCGAACTGATTAGGGGGGGGGGGGCACGCAAAATTATTGGGGGCACACCTTATGTATTTCTTTGTTTAAAACAAAATCCCCTCCTGTTTCCTATTTGCCGGTTTTCAGTTTATTGGGGGCACAGCCCCCCCCCCCCCTCCCCCCGTCGCTACGCCACTGCATAGTCATGTGACAATGAATATAATACGTTTGGGGAGGGTGTTATAGGGATATTTTTTGTATTATACGCCTAATACACAAACTGTCACTCGAGGTAACATTATGGAAATTACTTTCATGTGGAAATAATTATAGACGAATTTAAGTTGTTTCTAATACAACGCATACTTTCTGAAATATCATTTACACAGTACCTAGCATGCTTAGTGGATTAAAAAGTGTTATTAATATCTTATCTTAGTTAACATGGAGAACAAGATAACCACTAGACTGTTATATTACCGCTTTTATTTTCAAAAGAAAAAAAAAATTAAAATATGATTCTACCTATTTTACTATAGTAACACACATCATGCTGTTTTTTGTTTTCTTTCACGTTTTACATGTTCAAATAAAATGTAATAGTGAGATAGTAAACCAATTATATATTCGAATGTAAAGTCATGGAATGTTCGAAGCCGATATGTCAGAAAAGGTAAATGTAAAACGCTTCTTAAATTTTGCAAATAATTACAATCTGTATTCTTTAGCTGTAACTATTTCTTAAGACATTATACTTAATAATAAAATAATTGCATTCGATCTCACTGTTGTAGGTCATCACGACATTAGTTCTCCTCGTGGTAGACACGGCTCTGTGCGTGTGGTATGCCGCTAGCATCTCTAGTCGTGTGGTCACTGCTGATGATCACCAGACTGTGTCACAGAAGGATGACGCTGATGATGCAGAGGACGAGGAGGAGGTGTTGGAGGATGCCTTGGAGGAGAGAGAAGATGAGGAGGAGGATGAGAAGGAGGAGGGGGAAGAGGACGATGCGACGGGAGAGGTGATATGGGAGGATGCCCTTGATGAAGAGGAGATTATGGGAAACGCGGATGCGATCCCAACCAAGAGAGTTGACGACCTTCCAGCGAAGAGCTGGATCAAAATGGAGAAACCCAGAATGGTATACAAACTTTTGTTAAATAGTTTTTATATTAAAATACAAATGAATATAAATATACATAAGAAAAACTACATAGTACTACATGTAGATTTGCGTGTGTATTTTTTTTTTTTTTTTTTGTATCGCATGTATTTTTAAGCGCTTTGTATCAACTGTTGTAAAACGTGCTTGATAAACGAGGTTATTATTATCATTATATCATTATCATTATTTGTCATATGAATTTACTCACGGTTAATGACGATGTCAACATTTTACACTTTCATTTCTAAGTATGAAATCACAAATGTTGTTATCTATGTCCTCATGAATTATTGTTGTTACATTCGATGATACATGATACCACAGAAATTCAATTAATAGAACAAAGACAATACAGAGTTTCGAATTAAACTAAACACAATGCACACATAATACCGTTTTAAATTGCAATGTAATAATTTCATAATTCTGTTTTTTTTTCCAGGTTTACGGGTTGCGTGACCAAACGGTCAGGTTTGCGGAGGGATCCGTCAATTACTCCCTTGTCCCAAAGTATGAGGACATCGAAAACCGAGTGGTGATGGGTCGTCAGGGCAACGCATCTTCAGTGAGGATCTGGAGGGAAGATGAAGATACGCACAAGGTAATATTTTAAAGATTTGTTGATAATGATATTTATCAATAATTGGAAAGAAAATTATCATGTGACCATTTTGGTTCTAAATAAAAAAAAAATATGCTTGTTTTTGTTGTAAGGGTTAGGTACTTCAATATTATCTATCATAAAAAAAAATATTTCCAAAGTTTTGAAGATTCAAATAATGACATCCATCACATATAAAATGCTGGTGAAAAATACGCGTTGACGCTATTGAATTTTCTTCAAATCGATGAAATAACACCAAAACTTCAAAGAAAATTAAAAAGAATGAAAATGTATATCTTTTACGTGGCTTTAGCATTTATTTTACTTTTATAGATGAGGATTAATCATATAAGTGTTTAAATTGATATTAAATTACAGCATTACATGGTGGGCAAGAAGACAACCTTCCCTAAGAGCAGTGCGAAGTCTGTCCTCTTTCCAACGACTGATGACGTCGAAAATAGACTGAAGAAATGTCGCCATGACAACGCATCATCGTCCAGGTTTTGGTTGGAAAAGGAGGGAGTACAAAAGGTAATTACGTATACAATGTGTTGAACATTAATTATTTAGAAACCTTAACATAGAGAAAATAGAAGCAAATCCCCAAATTTGGTAATTATTTTGTATTGAACATGAGAAGAAACTCTTGGACATTCATTTAAAATATATTATGAATGTTTGACTAATGTGTATACCTTTATAGCTTCAGCTATTTCAAAGAATTTGTTTGTATAATTTTCGGCTAACGTACAACAACTGTTTATAGCCATTATATAGACCTTTTTAGCGTGTATCATCACCGTACATTATGTTAAAGCTTTCATTTATACCCTTCGTTTGTATTATCTATTTCTTTTCCGTTCTTTTTTCTTACAGGCAAATGATCCTTGGAAGAGAAAACCATCACAGCTACAGCTAATATGCAAGCGATCTAGAGCGGATATGAGACCAGTTCCCCCCACTGCTGTGATCCCACCCATGATCCAAACTACCATATGTCATGTGATCCTGCCTACCAAACGCCATGTGATCCCACCTAGCAACAGTCATGTGATCCCACCTACCAGATGTCATGTGATCCCACCTACCAGAAGTCATGTGACCAAACACACTCCTGTGTCGGCGTCTCGACCTGGGACCCCACACCGCAAGCATCGAGCCCTTGCTCATCAGACACATCCCATAGACGCGCCACCAAGGTCTTGTGCTGAAGTCAAATGTATCATGGCACCTAGCTCTCAAGGAGATTGCAAAAAGGTATTAAATCAAACACGATTGTATAATCTGTTTTAGTTCATTATTTATAATTTAGTCAAAAAACTATATAATTCAAATTGATGACATAATAAATGCATAATTATTCTATTTAAATTTTGTATCTCCATGCACTGTCAGCAATACATTGAAAACATGAGAACTTTGAGGTTAAAGCTATAAAGTTACACCCCTAGGTCCGTCTTGTTTTGCTTTTCTTAATGAAAACGTTTTATTTTCTGTTTGATGAAATCTTAAATATCTAACATTTTCCTTGGCTTCTTTTTTTTAAATATCTACTGTTTATATTTTAGACAACGAAAAAAACGATGATTAATAATTCGGTAATGTTTTACTTTTTATCTTTTGTTAAAACCGATACAGATGTCTCAGGTGCGATCTAGGACTAGGAGACGCCGATTCAGAACAGAGCACGGTTCTCGCTTCCTGAAGATCGCCATCAGGAATGCGTGGAGCGAGAAGTACCAGAGGCCATGGAGACAGAATTGAAGAATGGAGGAGGGGAGAGGAAGAAGAATAGATGAAGGCCTTGCTGCTCTGACCACAACTTCGGTTCGCGTGTGAAGTCACAGTATGCAGCCTCGATTATTGACGGAGAACAGGTTGCTCAAGGTTGCCAGTATAGAGCACGAGACTTGTCTCCTGAAGATCGCCATCAGGAACGCGTGGCGCGAGAAGTGCCAGAGGACGTGGAGACAGAATTGAAGAATGAAGAAGAGGAGGGGGGGGGGGGGGGGGAGGGGGGGGAGGGAGAGATGAACGCCTTGCTGCTTTGACCCCAACTTCGGTTCCCGTGTGAAAACACAGTACAGCCTCGATTATTGACGGAGGACATATGCATATCGCCATCAGGAACGCGTGGAGCGAGAAATGCCAGAGGCCGTGGAGACATATTTGAAGAAAGGAGGGGAGAGGGAGAGATACCAAGGCCTCGCTGCTCTAACCATCGCTCTTGTCAAGGCTGTACATGGCTGAGCATTCTATACGAGCTGCGCTAGTCCCAGTTTGACTCTTGTACGAGATCCGGTACTCAGCGGGATTGACAGGCTGCCATTAAGCGCTCGGGCCGTTTTTCTTCGCTCACGAAGCTCGCTCCGTTCACGTAGTTGTGTCACACATAGCAAGAGGGCCTTGACAAAAGGCTACTCCGACCACAACTTGCCAGTATAACAGAGCACGAGACTCAGTTCTTTTCTGAAGATGCCTCTCAGCATATACTAAGGTATATGCTCTCAGGATCGCATGGCGGGAGAAGTGCTAGCGTCTATATATGGGGAAATACTTAACAAGGTGAGGAAGGGGAAGGAGCCAATGTTATAAAAGTCTGCATGTGAAGTCACAATACGGCTTCTATTTCTGATGGAGTGAACTTCTAAGCTCAACAACTAAGACTGAAGATAAATGATGCCAGCAGCCTGACCACATGATTCATTCACATTCACGTATGGAGGGTAGTTGCTAGATCAAAGGCCACGCACCAATCAGGACTGAGAAATACGTCAAGTCCTCGGAGCTCTGACCAAAACAACCCCCATGGCAAGCATTTGATGATGTGGGTACTATCCTGCAACGCTACAAAATTTTGTTGACTTATGCATAATGAATAACAAATAAATGAATTGAATTTGCTTTCAAAATCACTTCTTGTACGTGTCTGTGAGTAGGTATTTGTTCTTCTCTGTACAGTGGGTGGATGTGTGTATTAGTTTGAATAAAATTGTCCTTGTATTAACCAAATAAAAAAAGACACATACAAATACAGTGGTTTCTCTTTATGTTATAACGAGGTAATTTCGCAGGTCCATGTTCTATGTATTTTGTTGTTTTTGAGCCATGATACAGAAACAAATCTGTGTAATAAATGGACCCAACATGCACATTATAATGAGGTTTCACTGTAGGTATAAGCCATGTTAAATCATGCATATGAAATGACTAGTTCGTCCATGCAAATACATACACAAAACACACACGCACTCGCACATTCACACACACACACATACACGCACAAACACACACACACACACACGCACACGCACACACACGCACACACACAAACGCACACACACGCACACAAAACAACAAACATACACAAACACACATACATGTATATCGTAACATACAGAACATCACCATGAAACCCACACATACGTACACACACACACACACACACACACACTCACAAACGCACACACACGCACACAAAACAACAAACATACACAAACACACATACACATATGTCGTAACATACAGAACATCACCATGACAACGCACATACATTACACACACACACCTTTTCAAGGTATTCCTCCAAATGAAAATACACACACACACCAGCACACATTCACACACAAACACATACCCAAAATATATACCCACACAAGTATACGTACACACACACACACACACACACACACTCACACAAGTACAAACACATCATGAATATCATGAATATAGAGACCTCTTTCATAGATTATGAATAGCTCCATGAAAGCCATGGGATGCCCATGCTTCTGTAGAGTCTCAAGGGGCTGTTCCCCAGAGCTCAAAAGCCTTCTATGAGACTGAATAGTGTGCTGTGTGCCCGTGTGTTAGTCTGTGCAGTGATCGACGGATCCGCAGGTTTTCACCTGACAGGAGCCGCGACGGGAACGCTCCTTCATTGGCCCCCGGTTAGTTTACCTGTGCACCGTGCTTGCTAAATGCGCAGTTTGACTTGTGCGGTTTGGGTTGTTAAATGTGCACACGCACACACAAACAAACACACACACATATACATGACACACATATAGCACACATATGTTTCAAGTAGTCTAGCTACTATAATACTAATATGATCAAGCTGCTCACTAACACTTCTAATGATCCCACACACACGAACATACTAACAAACATGCACACAAACAAACACACATACAACACACACATTCAAATTTATTGTGACACACGCATATACATGTATACCGAAACACAATCATAAAATGAGTCATGTAACATGACTCACCCCAAATATATGAACATACATTCACACACAAACACACACACACACACACGCACATTTGCATACACATATGACGTGACATACACATTTGTCCTGCATACAGAACATCACCATGACCATGCACGTACATTACACACATACATCTTCAAAACACACGCGCACACACTTTTTCATAGTATTCCTCCAAATGTAAATACAGACACACACACACACACACACACACACACACACACACACACACACACACACACACACACACACACACACACATAAACAAATACTAATATACAGAAATACTAGCCATAACACACTGAAAATCACACAATCACGTAGAGAATCATGTTTATACATACACTAACA